>APFE030080128.1:0-13697 GCA_000404065.3 Pinus taeda
ACGTTTTTTTCGAAATTTGCATACATGACTCTTTAATTCATGTTTTTAGTCAAAAGTTGTAGTCCTCGGATATATATTTCTAATGATGTATTGTGCACATCGAATGAAGATGGTACGCCAAATTTATGACCTCGGGAAGCTGATGTACCATTTTACCCCAATGGGGCGCACAGTTTTGGTGCTTCATCTCCTAGGGTTAGGTTTTTCGATGTTTAGGGTTTTCCATTATTTCTCAATAATAAATAGGTCCTCATGCCTCATTGTAACATAGTTCAAAGGCATGTAGCTGCCACATTTATTCTTAGAGATAAGCGACCAATGCCCAAGCTAGTTTATTTCCATTCTGTATATAAGCATCTTTCAGTTATTTGATATTAATGAAATGGATATTTATTTCTATTACATCTCTGTGTTTATGTTTATATATATATATATATATATATATATATATATTATTTTGCATTCTTGCATAATTTCAGATTAGTGGTATCAAAGCGATCTTCTCTTTCTATATTTTTTTGTGCTTGTCCCCAATGAGGTCAACGTATAAGGAGTTAGCGCTTGCACTGGTTGAACCTTTGCAAGACTGGCCTTGCCGACCCTGATGACCTCCCATGGTAGAAGAAAAGAATATGAGGGAGCAAGAGATAATTTATAAATATTGCTCAAAGAGGTCCTCAAGTGACAAAGGAACACAATGATGGAAAAATTTGCCCAGATCCTTCGGCGAATACCCACAAACGACACATATTCATCCAACAACCACTCTAGAGGCACCACTTTCTTTAAGATACAAGTTATTTAGGATTGGACAACCCCAACAACCCTAACAAAGATCCAAAACTTTCTTGGTATTACCAATTTCTATTGGAGGTTTGTGTTGGGATTCTCTCATACGCTTGGCCCTTGAGTCGTCACCAAGGGTGGTGCAAAAGAAAAATTCTCTTGGTTTGAATCCAAACAAAAGGCATTTGTTGAGTTGAAGCATCACCTCTACTCTGCACTAGTGCTCCCATTACCAAACCTGCAATAACCATTTGAAATTGATACATATGCCTTTGGCTATGTTATTGGTGCAGTTCTTACCCATTGGGGGCATCCAGTGGCATATCACAATGAGACACTTTTAGATATAGTCTAAAATTATCCCACCTTTGACAAAGAGATGTATTCCATTGTACAAGCCTGCTGACAATGGAAGAATTACATTTTGGGGAAGGAAGTGGTCATACACACATGCCACCGACCCTTGCAGTTCATACAGACACAAGGAAAGTTACAGAATGATCGCCATTAGAAATGGTCCATATATCTACAACATTTCCATTTGAACATTAAGTACAAGAAGTGAAACACTAATAATGTTGCAAATAGCCTCAACTGACCATCGGTTATGGCCTTCACAACTGTGCTCGACTCTTTTGGATGAGATACTTTGAGATGACCACATCTTTACAAGAGTGATCCAAAATTTGACACCATATACTAGATGATCTTGTAAGGCTAGCAAGTTCCATACTTTCACCTCTAGGTTGCATTGTTATGCCACCTGGGACACCTCTGTGTTCCCTCAAGAAAACATGCCATGATGATTTATGAGGCACACTATAGTCAAGTCACCAAATACTTTGGGGTAGCAAAAACAGTGGCAATGCAACATAGGTACTTTTATTGGTCGAACATTCAATAGGAATTTGGGAAGTACATAAGATCTTGCAATGGCTACATCATTTCCAAACATACAATCAAGAAGCAAGGCATATATAATCTTGTTCCCACTCCTATCTAGCCTTGGCAATCCATCTCCATGGATTACATGTCAGGCCTTTCTTCTACCAAGCATGGAAACAACTGCGTTTTCGTGGTCATTGACAAATTCTTTAAGATGGTCATTCTTGTGTCTTGCAAGAGGAGTATCATAATATAAGCCACTTACAAACTCTTTTTTTAACAAGTATGGGTACACTTTGAGATACCAAAATCCATTATCTTAGTTCGGGATAATAGGTTCCTAGGTACATTCTAGTCAAGCCTCTAGTCATTGCTAGGAAACAAGCTCACTAATTCCATAGCCTTCCACCCCCAAAATGATGTTCAAACAGAAGTCGTCAATAGGGTTATTGTGCACATCTCGTTCATGTACAACTCGAAGCATCCACACACATGGGATGAAATCCTCCCCTATGTTCAACATAGTTACAACAAAGCTCTCCACATCTAAACAGGTCACAACCCCTTTCAGGGGGGGTTGGGATTCTAGCTACTATATCCCATTGATGTTTCCATACCACTTGTAATTGCTCAGGAAGATTTGACTCATGTCCAGTCTGAAACTGAAAAATCCACCAGCTTTATTGAACGCATTCATCACATTTACCAGCAGCTCCGTGACCTATTGGACAGAGAAAATTCTAAGTACAAACAACATCATGATCAACATCGAGTTTCGCACAAGTTCTAGGTGCGTGAAAAAATTTGGTTACATTTTCAGGAGCACCTCGGTGGGGCCAACCACAAGCTTCACCCACTTCCATATGGGACTTACACCATCACTAAGGTTGTAGGAGACAATTATTTTGATCTCAACATTCCATCATTCCTTGGCATGTAGCCAGTCTTTAATGTGGACTGCCTCTGTCCATACTTTACACCATTACTAGACACATCAGACATTACAGAACAACTCACACTAATAGATCTAAATCCAGATTACATCAAATATGCCACAATTGATCAGATCATTTACACATAGATCAAAAACACTCGCCAGTAGAAGATCCAACTGTATCGAGTTGTCAAAGTTGGTCAATTCCTGCACCAAGGAAAGTGTCTCACAAGGTACCAAGTTTAGCAGAAGTCTCCCCATCTCATAAAGTCACTCAACACAATGGGGACTGTTGATTCCTCAGGGGTGAGGATTGATCTAGGTGGATATTGGTGGCCACCCGCCTATTCCACTCAAACCCCACTATTATTTCTTTTGGTTTCCTTAATTATAGTATAGTTTACTATTTTTGGATTTTTTTTTTTCGGGTCCTAAACTTTTGGAGCTATTTTTAGGAACTAAACAACATTTTTTTGGAAAGCAGGATAACATTATTCTTTGGCTCATTTCTACAATCAAAATTTTATTCCTGGGATAGATATTTCTAAAGCGGTATCATGAGTGTCAAATAGAGATCACATGCCAAAGTTACGACCCCAGGATGTTTATGTACTAATTTACCCCAACATGGCCCATAGTTTTGGGGCTTCATCTCCTAGGGTTAGGTTTTTGGATGTTTAGGGTTTTCCATTGTTTCTCAATAATATATAGGTCTTAAAGCCTTATTTTAAAATAGGGTAGAGGCATGTAGCCGCCACATCTCCTCCCATAGATAAGCTACCATCGCCTGAGCTAGTTTATTTTCATTCTGTATGTAAGCATCTTTCAGTTCTTTGATATTAATGAAATGAAGATTTATTTTTACTGCATCTTTGTGTTTATGTTTATATCTGTATTCTATGGCATTCTTTCATAAGTCTGAATCAGTGGTATGAGAGTGGTCTGCTCTTTCTCTATTTTTTTCATGTTCCCAATGAGGTTGAGGTATAAGTAGCTAGGGATTGAACTGGTTGAACCTTTGCAAGACTGCCTCATAGACCCTGACAACTTCCCATGGTGGAAGAAAATAAAGAAAAGGGAGTAGGAGATCCTTTCAAAATATTGCTCGAAGAGGCCATCAAGAATCAAAGGAATGAAATGATGGAAAACTTTGCCCATGTCCTTCGGTGGATACCCTCAGGTGACACATCTTCATCCAACAACCACTTTGGAGGCACCACTCCATTTAAGATACAAGTTATTCGGGATTGGCCAGCCCCAACCACTCTAATAGAGCTTTGCAACTTTCTGGGTCTTTCCAATTTCTATCGCAGGTTCGTGTTGGGATTATCTCATATAATTTGGCCCTTGATTCAAGTCACCAGAGGTAGAGTGAAAGAAAAATTCTCTTGGTACAAATCCCAACAAAATGAGTTTGATGAGTTGAAGCAATGCCACTTCTCTACACTATTGCTCACATTACTAAACCTGCAACAACCATTTGAAATTGAGACATATGCCTTTGACTATTCTATTGATGTAGTTCTTACCCAGTAGGGTCATCCAGTGGCATATCATAGTGAGACACTTTCAGATACAGTCTAAAACTATCCCACCTATGAAAAAGAGATTTGCTCCATTGTGTAGGTATGTTGACAATTGAAGCATTACATTATGGGGAAGGAAACAATCATCCACACATACCACCAACCCCTGCATTTTATACAAACATAAGGAAAGTTTCAGAACAATAACCATCAGAAATGGTCCACATATCAGTAACAGTTCCATTTGACCACTAATTACAAGAAGGGAAACATTAATAATGTTGCATACTACCTCAACCGACCGCTGGTTATGGTGCTGACCATTGTTCTCGACTCTTGTGTACACAAGACTTCGGGATGGCCACATATTTACAAGAGTCATCCTAAATTTGGCACCATATACCAAATGCTCTTAGAAGGCAAGCAAGTTCTAGACTTTCACCTCTAAGACACATTATTCTGCCGCCTAGGGAACCTTTGTGTTCCTTCAAGCAAACATACGAAGATCATTTGGGAGGCACAATACAGTTAGGTCGCTAGACATTTTTAGGTAGAAAAAATAGTGGTAGTGTAGCATAAGTACTTTTATTGGCCAAACGTTTGACAAGACATTGGAAGTACATCAAATCCTGTAGTTTTTGCGCCATTTCCAAACCTACAATAAAGAAGCAAGGCCTACATAATCCTCTTCCTACTCCTAGATGGCTCTAGGAATCCATCTCCATGGATTACATGTCGGGCCTTCCTTCTACCAAGCACGGCAATGACTACATTTTTGTGGTCGTCGACAAATTCTCTAACATGGCCATTTTGGCAGCTTGCAAGAATATTATCACAACAAAATCTATTTTCAAGCTCTTCTTTGAAAGAGTATGGGTACACTTTGGGATCAAATATTCCATTATCTTAGATTAGGACAATGGGTTCCTATGTATGTTCTAGTTATTGTTGGACACCAATCTCACTAAGTCCATGACCTTCCACCCCAAAACGGATGGCCAAATAGAGGTTGTCAACATGATTATCATGCACATCTTATGCATGTAAAACTTGAAGAATCCATGCACATGGGATGAAAGCCTCCCCTATGTCTAGAAAAATTACAACAGAGCTCTCCATAGCTCAATGGACCACAACCCCTTTTAGGTGGGGTTGAGATTCCAACCACTATGTCCCATTGATGTTGCCATACAACATGTAGCTACTCGAGGAGATTTGGCTCATGTCTAGTTCGAAGCTAACAAAGATACCAACTTCATTAAATGCATTCAACACATTTTCCATAAGATCTATGACAAATTGGACAAAGAACATTCTAAGTACAAATAGCATCATGATCAACATCGGGTGCCACACCCAGGTGGGAAACAAAGTTTGGTTACCTTTGTAGAAGAAACGCTTCACTGGGGCTCACTGTAGGATTTTCCCACTCTGATATGTTCCTTAAACCATCGCTAATGTTGTAGGAGAGGATTCTTTCGATCTCAGCATTCCATCATTCCTTGGCCTACACCTAGTGTTCAATGTGGATCGCCTTTGGCCATACTTTTCACCATTATTAGACATCTCAGACAATGCAGAACAACCCACACCAATAGAGATAAATCCAGATTGCATGGAACATGCCACAACTAATTAGATCATGGACACGCAGGTCAAGAAAACTGGCCAGTAGAAGATCCAACTGTATCAGGTTATCAAAGCTGTCCAACTCCTTCAACAAGGAAAGTGGCTCATAAGGGACCAAGTTTAGCATAAGTTTCTCCATCTCATGGAGGCACTCAACGCAATCAGGACCATTGCTTCCTAAGGGGCGAGGAATGATCTAGGAGGATATTAGTGGTCACCCGCTTATTCCACTTGGAACCCACCATTGTTTCTTTTAGTTTCCTTAATTGTAGCACAATTTATTATTTTTGGCTGATTTTTTGGTCCTAAACTTCCGGAGCTGTTTTGAAGCAGTAAATGATTTTTTCTTGGAAAACGACAAAATGTAAGAATTGCAATCAAAAGTTGTAGTACTTAGATATATTTTTTTAATGAGTATTTTGTGTGTTAAACTGAGATTGTATGCCAAAGTTACATCCCTGGGAAGTTGATGTACCAATTTACCCCAATAGGGCCCACATTTTTGGCAACTTCATCTCCGAGGGTTAGTTTTCTGGATGTTCAGGGTTTTCCATTGTTTCTCAATAATAAATAGGTCTTCAAGCCTCATTTTAACATAGTTGAGAGGCATGTAGCCACCACATCTCTTCTCAGAGATAACCTACCATCGCCCGAGCTAGTTTATTTCCATTTTGTATGTAAGCATCTTTCATATATTTGATATTAATGAAATGAAGATTTATTTTTGTTGCATCTTTGTGTTTATGTTTATATTTGTAATTTTTTGTGTTCCTACATAAGTACAGATCAAGATGCTAGGGAATCATGAACCCATAATGTTCTTCTGGTCAGATAGTTCACTTGCAGAGAAGCTCGTTAACTACTGAGCCTTGAAGGTTGCTTCATGTCCTCTCTTATGCCACATCAAGTTTCCTTGAGCATATTTTTCATTCGGTGAGTCTAGAATATCTTCCCTAATGTGTTGAACAGTCTCTTTACCCTATTTTTTGGTTATTTGTTAGACATTAATAAACTTATCTTATCTCACCTACTAAGGTGATTTTTGATATCCAATTGAATATCTAAGATGTTCATTATTTAAATAACACCATGCAAAGCAAAAAATAAAAAATACATATGAAATAAAAAAAATATCACAAAGTTGAAATAAAAGGAAGGAAAATCTTGTATTACATTGAGAAACACCCAACAAATGTGTTCTCAATCAGTGTACATTTTGTGCTCATATGTCTATCAAACAAAATTCCTATGCATGCTTCAAATTATTCCATTGATTTTTATATATCTAAACCTACTTTAATCATGTGTAATTTTCATTGTGTTTGTAGTCTTTTTTTTTTCTTCGTGGTTCAAAGACCTTGGATATCAGTGACTGTTATATCCATTAAATATTTGTACCATGCAGATACACTTGAAGGGTTCACTTTCTGTTGGCTCAACCACAAAGCTTGATTCTGAGAATGTTGAGAGAATTGAACCTGTGACCTCTCAACAGAAAAGGTGCATTAATAAAGGGGACTCGACCAATTGAGCTAACCCTAGGGGCTCAATTGTGTTTGCAACCTATAGGACAAACTAATTTAATATTTCTAAGAGCAAATATTTCAGGGAACATGTTCTCCTAACATTCTATAATATGCATGCCTCCCATTCACTCAATTGTATTTTGATTAACCTAAAGTATAAAATATATTTAACGTTAGTTTGCATTTGTAGCCTTAGATTTTTTCCCCTGATTATATATGCTAAACCTACTCAAGTATGTGTAATTTTGAATTTCATGTGTAGGTTACAGGAGAAACTAGCAACAAAATTTTTAGGAAACATGTTCTCTAATATCTTCTATATTGTGCATTCCTTCTTTGATTATTTACTTGATTGTATTTTTTTTAATGCACTTAATTGTATGTAATTTTCAAATGCATTTGTAACCTACGAAATAATTTTAATAAATTCAACAGAAATGATTTTGAGGAAATTCATTCTCCTAATTGTAGATATTATGCTTTCATTCTTACAAGATCTTTCAATTGTGTATTTTTTAAACTAAAATGTATGTAATTTAGAATTGCATTTGTAACTTACATGAGAAACTAGCTTAATAATTTTAACTACAAAGATTTTAAGAAACATATTCTCTTTATGTTATATGATGTTGTTATCATTATTTATTTCCTACTTGTAAATGTGCAATGATGTGCCCTCTTTATGCCTATCATCATAAGCATCTAGTTAATCTTGCATTGATGGGAGTGTTTACTATTGTTCTCAGCCTCACTGTTGGCATATCCTGTGTGTACACAAAAGGTTGGTCATTACCGCAGCTTTTATGTCACCAGTAAATCAGGAGATAAAATCATATAAATTTTACACTTTTGTTTTGCTTTATTTCTTTCATAGTGTTTTATGCCTTACTTTTGACATATATGTTCAGGAAGGATAGTTATGGAGGCATTGATATTAATAGCAGTTGTGGTGTTTTCACTACTAGTTACACATTCTAGGCAGCGAAGAGGGGAAAAGATTTTAGTTTCTTGTGTCCAATTTTGTTTCCCAGCCTCATTGTCCTCATCCTATTTAGTTTATCCAAGTTATCATTATTTTGGTTATTAGATTGTATCTTGTTTATTTATTTTTAGGATAACTTGACGCGTTTACATGCTTTTGGATTTAGTCAGGAATGATTGAACTTAAGACAATGTTTGTTTGGAACTAGAACTTAAGGCAATGTTCAAATTGTGGTTAAGGCTTTAATCAACTTTGATGATAGTTATCGACCATCACCACTCCATATATGTAGGGCATATATGACTTAATCTAAACATAGGTGAAATATATCCATTTGGACATTCTTCTGATTTTTTATATCAATAAAATTGTTTTGTGGTCTTATATGATGTAAATGTTGGTTTTCTAGCATCAATGGAATCATCAGGTCAAACTGGACAACTAATGATTTCTCACTAGAAAGAGAAGTTTTATCAGTGACTAATATTTTATACATCCTAATTCTTATTTAAATTGCAATTTTGTTTTCTGCATTGGTGTGGGTGTATCTATATTCCTATTTTCACAATGATCAATATTCTATATGTCCATCTAAGAGCTCTTTTGTAAATAATAATGGATTTTTTTATTTTTTATTTTTTATTTTTTATTTTTTCTGGAGAGATAATGTGTCATCTTCACTATTTAATTGTTCACAACCATGAATGAATGCAACAACCCAGAAGACATGCCTTTACCCACCTAAACTACATGATCTTTTCTTGCCCCTTTGTTTCAACCTGAAATGCCTTGAGAAATCATATTTTCTTCTAAAAATGCATCTTAGATTATATGTTAGGGTCCAACACTAACCCATTTATTTATGTAATAAGCCCAATGGGCCTATTTAGAGTCATAGTTAGTTAGTCGAGTCAATAAATTCCGTATGCTGTTATCTACATTAAGAATAATTGTAAGTGGTTGACCCACATTATAGAAAAGGGACCATAATTAGTTATAAATGGGCCATAGTTAATAAACAAAGTGGCTAACCCATGTTACGTAAGGGGCCACTAGTAGTTAGGGTTTTGGATGTCATTAAGATATAAATAGTCTTAGATAGAAAGGGAAGAATAAGCGAGTTTTATTGTAATTGAGCTCTACTTTGTTGGAGGTTTCCCCCTCGAAGGGGTAAGTGAACATTGTAATCTGCTTATGAATAATAACATATATTTGTAGGTTGTCTTCATTCATGTGATATTCTATGTTTCTGGCAATATTGTTTCGTATTTATGGAATTTTGTTATGCTCGTAGGTCAAGTGCCTAACAAGTGGTATCAAAGCACTTTCCAGGGCCAATTGTACCTCCAATTTTCACATAATTTGTTTTAGGCTAGAGACTTGTTCTAATGTCTTTAAACCACGAGATCGGTCGTTGAGCACATAAACCTATGAATTTGGGGATACATGTATGCAGGAACTACAAGAGGTAGTCATGCTTCTTGGACTCCCTTGTAACCCCTGTGGGTACCCCTTTGAGTAGTAGCACATTAGACAAAACCACACATGGAACTCTCGTCCATGTACCCTTATGTATATTGAAAGCCCCATAGGGTAACCTGAAACCTCACCTTAGATAAGTTTTCAGTCGTCTTACTGCTACAATACACTGAGAACAAAACTCGAATATATTACTCACATGTACAATAGGGTAGTCGGGTAGTACGAATAAGGATATGGTTGATCCTCCTTAGTTAGCGCTTTGAAAGATTGGGATGAATACTATTGTTGAACCCCTACATATATTGTGATATGTAGCACCTGACACTCCTTTGTGACCATTGTTCCCTCAATACCACCCCATACCTTTTCGTTAAGATTAGATCCAATAGTTGGGGTTTGTCCACCATTATACAGATTAGATCCAGGGGGTTTTATTGTTGCAGTACATATTAGATTCAGAAGTTGGGTTTTTCATAGCATAGATCAGACTCTTTGTGCAGTTAGGGTTTTGGTTGCTATAGTCCACATTAGATTGTCGTAGGACATTTTGTAGTGCAAAAAATTTGGGGTTTCAATTACTATAGCCCAGGCTCGATTTTCACAGGCTATTTGGTAGTATTAAGCATTCTAGATTTCAACCGCCATGGTATTGATCAATTGGGAGTAAAACTCCTTTTGGATTAAAAAAGAAAAGAAAAGAGTCTAGGGCCATCACAGTACTCCTGCAAGAGACCTATCCCATCATAATCAAGACAACAAGCTGATCATAGTGGTAACATTCACCAGCAAGGCCCCAATTTTCAAGTGGTCCCAAAATTTTGCTCAAATTCAAGTGACCCACATCACTAGACTTTTAAGCTTGCCCTCTTTCCAACCATACTACTCTTAAGTAAGCTCAAAATTTGATTGGGGTTAGTGTATCTATAGTACCAATTCTCAAGTTATGGTGGCGAAGAAGGAAGTTGAGAAAGCCGAAGCCATGGGGAAAGGTTCGATGAGTTCCATACATCCATCAACAAAATATCATATGCATTGAATTCCATGCAGATGTCTCATGAACCCATAAGGGAAGAACATAATGTTGATGCACACATAGAAGGATAATCCAATCATCACATTCATTTCAATGGAGGTCACCAATATTCGAGCCATTGGACACCCAAGCTAAACATGTAGAAATTTGATGGCTCTAACTCGGTAGTATGAGTAGCACAAATGAAACAATATTTCCTCCTTAACAATATCTGGGAAGACGAAACTAAACTACATGTGGGAGCTCTTTACATGGACTAAGAGTGATGGTAGTGGTGGTAGTGGCATCCGAAATGATACCCAAGGAGGCTAACTTGGAACATGTTCTCAAAAGTCCTTTGTGACCGCTTTGATCAGGCATCTCACTTTCTGGGTCGTCTCACTAAGCACAGGAAAAATGGTACAATATAGGATTACATTGAAACCTTTAATAAATTGGCCATCAGGACTGATAAACTAGGAGATGCCTTTTACTTGGAATGTTTCATCAGTGGCTTAAAGGAATCCATCCAAGCCCATGTCAAAATGCATCACCCAACTACTTAGTTGGAAGCATGCAACAATTCCATAGAGGTAGAAGTCACTTCAAATTCCTAATCCTATTGTCCAAATTTCATCACATTGGCATATCCCACGCGAGCTACAAGCCCCACCCAAACAGTTAAGGTTCAAAAAGTGTCATTAGAAAAACTGGTAAAAATAAGGAAACAAGGACTCAAATACTATTGTGATGACAATTACTCCCCATGACATGGCTATTGTCACTTAGTTAACTCAATAAATTCGAGTTGGAGACACTTTATTCCAGTTTTACATGATTAATTATTAATTTGTAGCAATTTAATTAAGTTAATTTGAGTTATTGTCTATTTAACTAGTTCTAATCATCAGAAGGACTAGTGGATGTCAAATTATGGATGTGTAACTTCAACCACACTAAGTGATCAACCAATTAACTAATCAATCAACCAAAATAATTTTTTCATGTAGAAAACTCGAGTTACCCAGTTGAGATGGAGATTCCAAGGCAGTGTATTATCAATTGTAGCATATTCCCATGTGTACAAGTGATGCATGCAGTCAGAGTATGACCTAAGGCTATTGCGCAATTCCTTGGTGTGAAATTCCTAGAAAAATAGGGGAAATTTACCAAGGGAGAATCTCAAGGAAATAGGAGTTTGGGAAGGTTTGAAATTGGCTAAGTGTTGGGCCAAGATCAATCAATCAGGCATAGGGATAGACTATTCACTTGCAGGGTGTGCTCAGGCTAGAGCAAGCATTGTATTTCTTCTTTATTCTCTGATTAATGCAATACAGATAGTAAGTTGTTTTGAGTAGTTGGTTTTTCCTAGATAAATCTCTGTGTATGTACGATATTTTCTTTTTCATCTCAATGTTTCTTATTTTATATGGTGAATTAACTTTTGCGGATCAGTAGAGTAGCTTCAAGTTGGGTGATTTAGCAAATTTCATGAGAAGTATTGAATCTACACATTAATTTCTACAATTTCCAAGTCCTTATCGCTAATGGGGGGACCATGAAATGCGAAGGCCACTGTGAAAATATTAAGCTTCAAATGGGGTATTATCATCTCAAGATCCACATGTTTTCCATTGAAATGGGTGGTTGTGACGTTGTCCTTGGTGCTAAATGGATTTGTACATTGGTCCCTATCACAATGGACTTCTAGGAGTTATATATGAGCTTTCAGCAGAATGGCCACTCTCATACATTGAGAGGAATTTATGTAGGGGATCTTACTATCATCAGGTTTCATTGAATGGAGAAGATTTTAAAAAATATCCATCATGAGATAGTAGCACAATTTAATGTCATTCATTCCATTGAATCCACTCCTCCCATTCATCTTGATATGAAATAGGTATTAGATCACCACCAGTGGGTCTTTTAAAAACCTAAGGAGCTCCCACCCTCTAGGGTTGAACAAGATCATAGTATCCCTTTTCTATCAGGTACCCAACCACCAAATTTGTGCCCCTATTGCTATCATTTTTCCCAAAATAATGAAATTGAAAAAATCATCAAGGAATGCCTCGAAGCCAGTGTTATTCATCCCAACACCAGCCCTTATTCATCTCTGGTGGTCATGGTTCTAGAGAAAGATGATGAATGGAACACGTGTCTATAATGTAGGGCCCTTAACAAGCTCACTATCAAGGAAAAATTCCATATCCCAGTGGTTGATGATCTGCTTGATGAACTGTATGGTGCCAAATTTTTTACCAAGCTAGACCTTCGCTCATGTTATCACCAAATACGGATGAAGGAAGTTGAAATTTGAAAAACAACCTTCCAAAATCATGAAGGCCATTATGAATTCTTGGTCATGCCATTTGGTCTTTGCAATGCACCATTCACTTTTCATAGCCTCATGAACCACCTTCTGAAACCGTATATCAAAAAATTTGTCCTGGTCTTTTTTGATGATATTCTCATCTACAACATAACATGGGACACTCACTTTCAACATGTTGAATAGGTATTGCAACGAATCCAAGATTGTAAACTATTTGTCAAATTATCCAAGTGTACCTTTCACATGGAAGAAGTAGATTATTTGGGACACATTGTGGGACATGAAGGAGTGAAGGTTGATCCAAAAACGATTCAGGCAATGCAAGATTAGCCCCAACCAAAAAACTTGAAGAGTTTGAGGGGATTCTTGGGTCTAATAGGTTATTATCGCAATTTGTTCCTCAATTATGAAAGCATTACCAGACCCCTCACTAATATTCTCAAGAAAAAGTCATTTATTTGGACTAACGTGGCTCAGTAGGCCTTTTTAGCTCTCAAACAGGCAGCCCCCCCTGTCCGAGGGGTTTGAGGGGGGCGGGTAGCCCCCCTCTACGGGGTTCGGGGCAGCGCCTCGAGAAATTTTTTTTTGGACCCTATA
>APFE030080129.1:0-15317 GCA_000404065.3 Pinus taeda
TTGACTTTAGATTTTCGACTTCTTAGAAGTTGCTCTTCGACTACATCTACTGACTTTTGGCCAGCTAGAAAGTGCCCAAAAACTGCCCAAAACATTATGCCTTTTTAGCCTTAGACTCCTAGGACAAAACCCAGAAAAACCCAGAAGGTAATTTCTCTAGTTATGACTTTGGATTTTCGGCGTCTTGGGAGCTGCTCTCCGGCTACATTTGTTGACTTTCAGCCTGCTGAAAAGTGCCCAGAAAATTCTTCCCTTTTAGCTTTAGACTCCTTGGACAAAATTTAAAACCCAGAAAAACCCGTAAGGGAATTTATCGAATTTTGACTTTGGATTTTCGGCCTTTTAAAAACTGCTCTCCAGCTACATTGGCTGACTTTCGGCCTGCTAGAAAGTGCCCAAAAACTACCAAGAAAATTCCGCCCTTTTAACCTTGACTTCTTGGACAAAACCCAGAAAAACCCAGAAGGCAATTTCTTTGATTTTGACTTCGGATTTTCAGCCGCTTGGGTGGCTAAATCAACCTGTGCATATTAAAGGCTGCCCAGAAAACACGCAGTCCCTTACTTTGCGTGGTTGGCTAAGCTATGAATCGCTGCTGGAAACTCCTACAATCTCTGTGGAACAGCCTCCCTAGGGCGGGCACGGATGGTCACCCGAAGTAGAGGTTGAATCTTCCCAACGGAATACTCATGGCTAAACAGCCAGTGGACTCACTAAGCAACAGAGTGTACAAGATTGAGACTGTTTGTCAAATATCCAGAATGAATACAAAATGAGAGTTGATCTCTCTTTATAACTCCTTGGGCCCCCTTAGCCTCGTGCGGGCCCTTCCATCCACCCATTTGTTTTTCCCTCCAAGCATATCGAATGGTTAATTCGAACTCCTATGTGGGTGGCCCCCACATTCTACTAGCAGCTAAATAAAGTCAATTTGGCCCCTAAGTCCCTAAGTCAAAAGTGTGGAGCCCTCTTCTTTAGTAAAAAATGTGCAAAATTGTGTAGCAGCACCCTGTTACTAATGTGTTTGAGAAGGGACATGACACCAAATCCTTGCCTCTCCTAACATCTCTATTTGTCCTTAAGAGGACTGTACTTGAGGCCTCCTTTGGCAGCTCCTTGTTGCCCTCCAACAACCTTGAGATTCCCAACACAAATTTGTCCAAACGAGACTCTATCCACTAGCAAAACAACATCAACAAAAGGAGACACACATACCTTATTTTTGCTCCCTTTGTCCTTGGCAACTGTGCACCTTTTTTAGCTCAAACAGATCTAGTTAGGGCACACATCAACCCTAATATCTTGTTGTAACCCTATGCGTTTACGCTCCAAAACAAGCCCAAACACTTCACTGCCTCTTCCTGTGTATGCGGCCTATGTTGGGCTACCTTTTAGGCCTCTTGACCTCCTCCAAATTAGTGATATGAACATGAAATCTTCATAGAAGATTTGCGACCTGAAACAGAAGGAATACGCACCTCAAAACTGCACTTCACACGCTCAAATCCCACCTCAAATACCTCGACCTCCTGCGTATGGAACTCAGCCCTCCAAACAAACTTAAGAAGACTCAAACTTATCCTCCTTTTCTCCTTCACTAGGGTCTTTGGATCTGCCGCCAAATCAAGTAGAAATCTCCTTGATGTGTTTGCACTTGGATGTCCTTTTGAGCCTCAACGTTTCCTTCATTTATATGCTTCTTCTTTGGCTTTAACGAACTCGTTGAGAGCACACTCTAAGCCTAGCCGACTTGTCCTTTGTGACACAAGCCCCCTTAAAACATGAAAATGTAATATCTTCCTTTCTACATATCCTTTCTTGGTGTTCTTTGTGGACCCTAGCTCCTTTTAGGGTCCTCTACAATCTCCAAGGGTTACATGTCCAAATTCCTTTTGGTTTCACACCCACACCTTGGGTTCTAAGCCCACAAAGCGCTTTTGTGGTGCTCATTCCTCCAAAACCCTGAACCCTAAGGCTTGGACCGTGAAATCTGTTTGCTTTAGATTGAATGGTTCTGCAGACTCCTTACCAATTTAGGGTTTATGATTTTTGGTCTGAGAATAATATGTAATTTTATTTAAGCTAAATGCATCTTATAATATTTGGGATTTACTTATTTATTAAATGCAATCAAAATGCGGGAACCTGAAAGTTGAGGTGCAATGTTGAAACTTTTGAAATATTTACACATAGGAGTGACTTGGACACTCCTCACCAATTTAGGATTTATGATTTTTGGTCTTACAATAAGATGTACTTTTACTTAAGTTAAATGCATCTTATATTATTTGGCATTTACTTATTTATTAAGAGCAATCTAAATGTAGGAACCTGAAGGTTGAGGAGTAATGTTGAAACTTTTGAGATATTTCTGCATAAGAGAGACTTGGTCACTCCTCAACAATTTCGGGTTTATGCTTTTTGGTCCTAGAATAAGATGTACTTATATTTAAGTGAAATGCATCTTATATTATTTGGGATTTACTTAATTATTAAATGCAATCTAAATGTAGTAACCCAAAGGTTGAGGAGTAATGTGAAACTTTTCAAATATTTTTGCATAAGAGAGACTTGGAGAAGTGTAGGAGAGTGCAAAGGGGGGAGGAAACTATTGAAATATCTTTGCATGGGAAAGACATAGGGCAATTTAGAAAATCACAAAGGCATGAGACAAAGGTAAGTTCTCTTTTGGTTTTACCATGAGTTTTTCTCTGTTTCAAATATGATGATTGTCCTCTGCCCTTATTTACTGTATACGAATTTTGGTCTTAATAATATGAAGTTTTGCTTAAAATTATTAATAAGTTTAAGATATATCACAATATATTCAATATTTGTTCAATATTTCTATTGCAGTTTCTATTGCCATTTTAATATTTCTCATAAGATCCTCTGGTCTCTATTTATTTTTTTCTAGTTTGTTTTTTTCCTGATTTAGTGAGTGGGGAAGTTATGGTAGGTCATGTTACAACAAAATCTTGCACTTATAATGATAAAGTCCAAAATCTCAAGTGTGGCTTCCTGTGGACTAGGGATGTGCACTAGGGATGGGGCCAATTGTTGCTTCACCAACACTCTTCTCACTTTTGGATATCCATTATACTAGTGTCAAAAATTTCCCATAGACTAGCCCTAGGAAAAGTTATCTATCTTTGTTTCAAAGATGATTCGTCTTCAGTTTCACATAAACTGTCTGAGAGATGTGGAGGTAATAAATATCTAGTGCCAACAAACCACCCTTTCAAGTTTGCAATCAGGGATGATATAAAACTATATATTGTCTGCAATATTTACAACAAATGTTCTTTGGTGACAATCCAAACAAGTGGACCTGAGTAACAATAGAACTTGAATCCTTCTTTGCAGGGCTCTCCTCTATCACACTTTTTCCTGCATGCTTTACTTGATATTTGCAGATAGAGAAAATACATTTTCCAGCAAATTTCAAACTCTCGTCGTGTTGATCTTTATTGGCTGATTTTAGTTCACCTGAAACATTTTTTTTGTTCTTTTACAAGTATATGAATGGGTTATCAAAAATTGATCCATACCATGTCTTGCTAGAGTTATACTCTTGAAAATGCATTGACCTTAAATTTGCATTACCTTCATCTGTGGTGCCTATATCATCTTTAAGAGGCTTAATAGGATTACCATCAGCGCCCTCAAGAGCATAATCACAAGGACCACTGCCATCATTTTCCTTTAGGCTAGGGCAGTCAAAACCTTTCTTCTCATGCTCCAGTTATCATTATGTTCTTTAACAGTTGTGTAAGTCGGCTCTGATGTGATATCCTCAAAAGTTGCTTTATCTTCAAATTTTTGCAAATTTATACAATCATATGCTTCTTGGCAATTTTCATTTTTCTCATAATACTTAGGACCATCATCAAACCTTGGTGGCCTGTCAAAGCACAATACAAACTATCTTGGGTTTATCTGTAAAAAATAGTCATTTCCCTCGAAATATTTACTCAGATCCAACTTTATATCTCTTCTCATGGTCACCTCATTTACCTAGTTGTCAATGCTTGCTTCTTCAAATTCTGAGCGCCAATCCCTACTTTTGATAGTAGTGATATCATCACAACTTGTAGGGCTGGAAATGGCACAAGATTTATCTTCAATACCCTGCTCATTGCTTGTTGTAAATGCTCTATTTCACTAAGATGCAAAATGAAAGATCTATCGCCAATTTGTATCAAATCAAACAATGAATTCAATCTGCCCACATCATGGCTGTTCTTAGGGTCAGTAGTCTTGTTTATATTAAGGCAGCCAATAGAAATACTAATGAAAATGATTCCCATCTTCCCTAGGAGTAGCAATATATCATGTGTGGCTATCAGTGCTAGTCTCCTCAAATTTTGAGCACACATCATTTCTTCGAGCAGCCTATTATTCTCGGCTTTCCTTTATAGGTAACTCATCACCAAGCAATTCAAAGTGTGCAAATGTAACCCTGTTATGAGGTCCAACTCTTCCCAAAAGATCTGATCCATAATTTCGAACTCTTCCCAAAAGATCTGATCCGTAATTTCCCTTTGGTCAACTTCCATGATAGAAGCATGAGACTCCTTTTCTTATCTTTGGAATTTACATATTTATTAAATGCAAACTAAATGTAGGAACCCAAGGTTGAGGAGCAATGTTGAAACTTTTGAGACATTTCTGCATAAGAGAGATTTGGACACTCCTCAACAATTTCGGGTTTATAATTTTTGGCCCTAGAATAAGATGTACTTTTCTTTAAGTGAAATGTATCTTATATTATTTGGGATTTACTTATTTATTAAATGAAGGTTGAGGAGCAATGTTGAAACTTTTGAGACATTTCTGCATAAGAGAGATTTGGACACTCCTCAACAATTTCGGGTTTATAATTTTTGGCCCTAGAATAAGATGTACTTTTCTTTAAGTGAAATGCATCTTATATTATTTGGGATTTACTTATTTATTAAATGCAATCTAAATGCAGCAACCCGAAGGTTGAGGAGTAATGTTGATACATTTCAAATATTTTTACATAAGAGAGAATTGTAGAAATGTAAGAGAGTGCAAAGGGGAAGGTGAGTTCTCTTTTGGTTCTTGCATGGCTATCATCTTGTTTCAATACAATGGTCTATTTCCTCATTTGTTGATGAGGAATTATGATTTTTGGTTGTTGCACCAAATCTACTTTTGTATAAATTTTTGCATATGAAATTTTATTTTAGCCTATTTGGTACATTGAGTGGGAACCTAAGGTAGGTCCTAAAGACCCCCCTTATTTTGCAGGTGTGAGTGAAGGTGAAGGTTGAGGCTATATGTATTGTTCCATGTATGTTTATGTAAATGGAAGGCATCTTACGTTATTTGTGATTTATCTAATTATTGGTGCAATGTAATGCAGGTAATGCAGTGCAAAGGATATCTAGCTAATGTACTAAAATATCCTTGTGAGAGAGAGATTGCATTAGAGTGCGCAGGTAGAAGTTGTGTTTTCTTTTGGTGCAAATATCCATATAGAGTTGTGTTTTCTTTTGGTGCAAATATCCATATATGATTTGCTATTACCTATTTACCTACATATGAGAGGTGAATGAGAGGTGAGTTCGTTTGGTGCAAATTCGATGAGATTGGTGCAAAGTCTCCTTATTTCAATTACAATGGCTCCCCTCACTCTTTATCTAGTTAGGGTTTATGATTTTTCATGTTTGTATAAGATGTACTTTCTTTTGCATTAAATTACTTGTAGGATATTTTGTGCTTTATAAGATTTCCCTGGGATAATTTTCCGTTCGTTTCATATTTGTAGTAAGATACTTACTGTGTATTTTGTATTTCTTTTTGATACTTTATGTTTTTCCATGCATAATGTTCTTTGTCAGCCAATGGATGCTTTTCGGGGCTGCAAAGCATAGTTTGTCTTCACTATTTCTCTCTATATGTTTCCTTTTTTGTTCTTTCTCTTGTTTTTTGCTATTGTCATTTGTATCTTTTCCATTATTGTTGTTGTGTAGTTTTCAATGTGCTATCCTTTTTCGTTCTTTCTCTTGTTTTTTTCTACTGTCATTTGTATCTTTTTCCATTACTATCTTTTCCATTACTGTTGTTGTGTAGTTTTTAATGTGTTATTGATGTTGATAGTTTACATTTGTAAGCATGGCTAACTTGTTTAAATTTATACACTTTAGTGTTGCTAAAGGAAGTTGGAGAATTTTCACCTAAAGACCCCTTATTCTGCAGGTGTAGTGGGTGAAGGTAAAGGTTGAGGTTATATGTATTGTTCCAAGTATGTTTATGTAAATTCAAGGCATCTTACATTATTTGTGATTTATCTAATTATTGGTGCAATGTAATGCATTAGGTAAAGGTTGAGGTTATATGTATTGTTCCAAGTATGTTTATGTAAATTCAAGGCATCTTACATTATTTGTGATTTATCTAATTATTGATGCAATGTAATGCAAGTAATGCAGTGCAAAAGATATATAGCTAATGTACTAAAATATCCTTGTGAGGGAGAAATTGCATTAGAGTGCAAAGGTAGAGTTGAGTTGAGTTTGGTGCAAATATCAATATATGATTTGTTATTACCTATTTACATATTTATGGGAGGTGAATTCGTTTGGTGCAAAGTCGATGTGATTGGTGCAAAGTCTCCTTATTTCAATTATAATGGCTCTCCTCACTCTTTATCTAGTTCGGGTTTATTATTTTTCATCTTTGTATAAGATGTACTTTCTTGGATATTTTGTGCTTTATAAGATTTATCTTGGGATAATTTGGCGTTTGTTTCATATTTGTAGTAAGCTACTTATTGTGTGTTTAATATTTCTTGTTAATACTTTATGTTTTCCCATGCAGGATGTTCTTTGTTGGCCAATGGGCGCTTTCTCGGGTTGCAAAGCATAGTTTGTCTCCACTATTTCTTTCTATTTGTTTCGTTTTTTCTTCTTTCTCTTGTTGTTTGCTACTATCATTTATATCTTTTCCATTACTATTGTTGTTTAGTTTTTAATGTGGTATAGATGTTGATATTTTACATTTGTTGATATGGCTAACTTGTTTAAATTTATACACTTTAGTGTTGCTAAAGGAAGTTGGAGGATTTTTTATGAAAGTTATGAAATATCTCTCCGAGAAGATTGGGGGCCACTGTAGTAGAGGCGGAGGCAAATGGCATGTTTAAGTTTGGTGTAAAACCCATGTACGATATGCTATGAAATTGTTGTCATTTCAAATAAGAAGTTTTCCTTTAGCTATTTAGGGTTTCTGATTTGGGTCTTTGAATAAAAAGCACTTAATTCTACAAAATACTTTTGGTATTTGTTTAAGATTTCTTGTACTATTTTTACTATCTACTTAACAATCTCATGAGAATTTGGATGTCTAAAAAAGATTTCTCATACGATTTGATCTTTTAACATTTCATGGTTTGTTTTTCTGTTTGGTTTAGTGAATGGGTGATCGATGCAAGTCCCTAAGGTCCAAGATTGTATGTGTAGAGGATAGCAGTGAAGATTCCGATAGTATAGAGGTATCTTATATTATTGGTCATTCATCTAAATGCAATGTAAATAAATGAACAAGGAGGATCATCATATTATTAATTATAAGTGCAGTGCAATGTAGATTAAGAAACATGGAGGATCATCATCAAAATTATTGAAATATCTTTGTGAGAGAGACATTATAGTGGAGTGTAGAGGCAAAAGTGGAGGTGATGATTAAGAAACATGGAGGATCATCATCAAAATTATTGAAATATCTTTGTGAGAGAGACATTATAGTGGAGTGTAGAGGCAAAAGTGGAGGTGAGTTTTCTTTTGGTGCAACATCCATATATAATTTGTTGTTGTAAACACTATGGTTCTTCTTCCTTATTACATGTTTAAGGCTTATGACTTTTGGTTTTCGAACAAGATCTATCTTCTGGTGAATAAGATTATTCCTAATATTTTCGATCATTGTTTAATATTTTGGAAATGATATTTTATGTTTGTTTTGTAATTCTCACAATATTTTGTGTGTATTTAATATATTTGATAGTATTTTCTAGTCTCTATTTAATACTTCTCTATTTTTTGATGTGCAGGGTTCCCTTGGTTGGCCATGGACAATTTTGGAGTTGTGGAGCATAGTTTGTCTCTGGTTTGTCATTTTGTGTTTTCTTTCCGTTAATTTTGTTGTTGTTGTTTTTTCTTCTTCTTTTTATCTTTTCTTTTTTAATTTTTTTTTTTTTTAGTACTGTTAATTTTATTTAATTATTGTTGATGATGGTTTTTGTTATTGTTTTTATTTTTTTTGGTTATTTACCATTGTTGCTTTTATATATTTACATTTGTGAGCATGGCCATGCTAATTTGTGAGCATTTTTTAATTGTTGTGTTTTTAAATTATTTTTTCGTATTTTTAAATTAAGGAATACCTCAACAATATATAGTGTGGATTCAAGGATAATGTGGAGTCCATAGGTGTAATGGGAAAATACGAACGAGGTATGTAACAGGGGAATTTACTTCTTTATGGGCAAAGACGAGAGGTATGTATTAGTGAATTTATGCATTTCTCTACCACATAAGTATATGGTTTCATGCCTATTTTAATTTAAGTCATTTGTTGCTTTATCATTATATCATGTGTGTTTGTTGTAACTTAGATGCATTACGGATTAAGAAAGGTGAATGAGCTTTGGTGAAGCTATTGAAACTTTGTGTGAGGGAGATGTAGGGCACTATAGTAAAAGTAGAAGCGAAGTAGAGGGTGACTTATCTTTTGCTGCAAGACTATATATTCTACAATGAAATCCTTTCAATTTTCATACAATGGTTCTCCATCCTCCTCACCTATTTCGGGTTTATGATTTTTGGTGTTAGATATGATGTACTTATATTTTAGTTAAATGCATCTTATATTATTGGGGATTTGCTTATTTATCTACGTTAAAATAGGTAAACGAAGATTGAGGAGTAAAAAAGTAGAAGCAAAGGTAGAGGGTGAGTTATCAAATGAAGATTGAGGAGCAAAAAAGTAGAAGCAAAGGTAGAGGGTGAGTTATATTTTGGTGCAAGACTCATGTGCTTTCTATTGTGAAGTTCTTCTAGTTCAATTCAATGGTTCTCCATACTCACCAATTTATGGGTTATGATTTTTGGTCTTAGAATAACATGTACATTTATTTAAGTGAAATGCATCTTATATTATTTGGGATTTTCTTATTTAGTAAATGTAATCTAAATGTGGGAATCAGAAGGTTGAGGAGCAATGTTGAAACTATTGAAATATTTCTACATAAAAGAGACTTGACACTGCTCGCCAATTTAGGGTTTATAATTTCTGGTCTTAGAATAAAATGTTATTTTATTTAAGTGAAATGCATCTTATATTGATTGGGATTTACTTATTTATTAAATGCAATATAAATGCAGGAACCCAAAGATTGAGGAGCAATGTTGAAACTTTTGAAATATTTCTACATAAGAGAGAATTGGAGAAGTGTAGGAGAGTGTGAAAGGGGAAGGTGAGTTCTCTTTTGGTTCTTGAATGGCTATCTTTATATTTCAATGTAATGGTTCTCTTCCCTCCTCTATTATTGAGGAATTATGATTTTTGGTTGTTGCACTATATCTACTTTTGCATAATATTTTGCATAGGGATTTTTATTTTTGTCACTTTGGTACATTGAATGGGAAATTAAGGTAGGTTCTAAAGACCCCTGATTCCACAGGCGTAGTAGGTAAAGGAGAAGGTTGAAGTTATATGTATTGTTCCATTTATATTTATGTGAATTCAAGGCAACTTACATTGTTTGTGATTTATTTAATTATTGATGCAACGTAATGCAGGTAATGTAACGTAAAGGATATCTAACTAAAGCACTAAAATATCCTTGTGAGAGAGAGATTTCAATAGATTTTAAAGGTAGCATTGAGTTCTCTTTTGGTGCAAATATCCATAATATGATCTACTATTACCTATTTACATATATATGAGAGGTGAATTCATTTGGTGCAAATTCAATGTGATTGGTGCAAAGTCTCCTTATTTCAATTACAATGGCTCCTCTCACTCTT
Organism: Pinus taeda; assembly: GCA_000404065.3. Classification (NCBI taxonomy): domain Eukaryota; kingdom Viridiplantae; phylum Streptophyta; class Pinopsida; order Pinales; family Pinaceae; genus Pinus; species Pinus taeda. The sequence goes on from APFE030080129.1 coordinate 10,059, forward strand.
TATCTAGTTAGGGTTTATGATTTTTCATGTTTGTATAAGATGTACTTGCTTTTGTATTAGATTACTTGTAGGATATTTTGTGCTTTATAATATTTCTCCTGGGATGGAGTTTGTTTCATATTTGTAGTAAGATACTTATTGTGTATTTAGTATTCCTTTTAATACTTTATGTTTTGCCATGCAGGATGTTCTTCGTTGGCCGATGGATGATTTATGGGGTTGCAAAGCATAGTTTGTCTCCACCTATTCTCTCTATTTGTTTCCTTTTTTGTTCTTTCTCTTGTATTTTTCTATTTTCATTTGTATCTTTTCCATTACTATTATTGTATAGTTTTTAATGTGATATCGATGTTGATATTTTACATTTATATGCATGGCTAACTTGTTTAAATTTATACACTTTAGTGTTGCTAAAGGAAGTTCGAGGATTTTTTATGAAACTTCTTAAATATCTCTCTGAGAAAGATTGGGGGCCATTGCAGTAGAGGCAGAGGCAAATGGTGAGTTTTTGTTTGGTGTAAAGCCCATGTACATCATATTATGAAATGGTGAGTTTCTGTTTGGTGTAAAGCCCATGTACATCATATTATGAAATTGTCGCCATTTTGAATAGAAAGTTTTCCTTTAGCTATTTAGGGTTTATGATTTTGGTCTTTGAATAAAATGAACTTAATTCTACAAAATATTTTTGGTCTTATTTCGAATAGAAATTTTTCCTTTAGCTATTTAGGCTTTCTAATTTTGGTCTTTGAATAAAATACTTAATTCTACAAACAAAAAAATTGGTATTTGTTTAAAATTTCTTGTACTATTTTTTACTATTTACTTAACATTCTCATGTGAATTTGGATGTCTAAAAAAGATTTCTCATAAAATTTGATATTTTAATATTCCATTGTTTGGATTTTGTTTCATTTAGTGAATGGATGATTAATGCAAGTCATAAAGGTCCAAGATTTCATGTGTAGAGGATAGCGGTGAAGATTGCGATGGTATAGAGGTATCTTATAGTATTGGTCATTCATCTAATTAATAGTGCAATGCAATGTAAATAAAGGAACAAGGAGGATCATCATATTATTAATTATAAGTGCAATGCAATGCAGATTAAGAAACATGGAGTATCATCGTCAAAATTATTGAAATATCTTTGTGAGAGACACATTATAGTGGAGTGCAAAAGTGGAGGTGAGTTTACTTTTGGCACAAAATCCATATATAATTTGTTCTTTTTTACCGTAAACACTATGGTTCTTCTTCCTCATTACATGTTTAGGGTTTACGACTTTTGGTTTTTGAATGAGATGTATCTTTTGGTGCATAAGATTATTCCTAAAATTTTGTATCTTTGCTTAACATTTTGGATAAGATATTTTATCTTTGTTTTTGTAATTCTCAGAATATTTTGTGTGTATTTAATATATTTGATAATATTTTCTACTCTCTATTTAATACTTCTCTATTTCTCTATTTTTTGTTGTGCAGGGTTCCCTTGGTTGGCCATGGACAATTTTGGAGTTGTGGAGCATAGTCTATCTTTGGTTTGTCATTTTGTGTTTTCTTTTCAATAATTGTTATTGTTGTTTTTTTCTTTATTTTTTATTTTCTCAGTATTGTTAATTTTATTTTAATTATTGTGGGTGATGTTTTTTGTTATTGTTTTTATTGTTTTTTTTGTTATTTACCATTGTGACTTTTATATCTTTACATTTGTGAGCATGGCCATGCTAATTTGTGAGCATTTTTTTAATTGTTGTGTTTTTGGATTTATTTTTGTTTTTTTCATATTGTTTATTTGGTTCAATGGGAAAGAAAATTAAGGAATACTTTAACAACATATATTGTGGGTTCAAGGATAATTTGGAGTCCATAGGTATAATGGGAAAAGGCAAACGAGGTATGTAACAGGGGAATTTACTTCTTTATGGGCAAAGACGAGAGGTATGTATGGGTGAATTTACACATTTCTTTACAACGTAAGTATATGGTTTCATGCCTATGTCAATTTAATTCATTTGTTGCTTTATCATTATATCATTTTCATTTGTTGAAATTTAGATGCACTGCAGATTGTCAAAGGTGAATGAGCATTGGTGAAGCTACTGAAAATCTTTGTGTGAGAGGAATGTGGGGAACTATAGCAAACTTAGAAGCAATGTAGATAATGGCTTATCTTTTGATGCAATATTGTATATTCTATAGTGAAATCCATCATCCTCACCTATTTAGGGTTTATGATTTTTGGTCTTAGAATAAGATGTTCTTATATTTTAGTTAAATGCATGTTATCTTATTGGGGATTTACTTATTTATCTATGTTAAAGTAGGTAAACTAAGATTGAGGAGAGAAAAAGTAGAAGCAAAGTTAAAGGGTGAGTTATCTTTTGGTGCGAGACTCATGTATGTTCTACTGTCAAGTCCTTCTAGTTCAATTCAATGGTTCTCCACACTCCTCACCAATTCAAGGGTTATGATTTTTGGTCTTAGATAAGATTTATTTTTATTTAAGTGAAATGCATCTTATATTATTTGGGATTTACTTGTTGATTAAATGCAATCTAAATGTAGGAATCTGAAGGTTGAGGAGCAATGTTGAAACTTTTGAAATATTTCTACATAAGAGAGACTTGGACACTGCTCACCAATTTAGGGTTTATGATTTTTGGTCTTATAGTAAGATGTTCTTTTATTTAACTGAAATTCATCTTATATTATTTGGTTTTTATTTATTTATTAAATGCAATCTAAATGCAAGAACCCGAAGATTTAGGAGCATTATTAAAACTTTTGAAATATTTCTGCATAAGTGAGACTTGGAGAAGTGTAGGAGAGTGTGAAGGGGGAAGGTGAGTTCTCTTTTGGTTCTTGCATGTCTATCTTCGTGTTTCAATACAATGGTTCTCTTCCCTCCTCTATTATTGAAGAATTATAGTTTTTGGTTGTTGCACTAGATCTAGTTTTGCATAGTACTATGCATAGGGATTTTTATTTTTGTCTATTTGATACAATGAGTGGGAAATTATGGTAGGTCCTAAAGACCCCTGATTCTATAGGCTTAGTAGGTGAAGGCGAAGGTTGAGGTTATATGTATTGTTTCATTTATGTTTATGTAAATTTGAGGCATCTGACATTAATTGTGATCTATTTAATTATTGAAGCAACATAATGCAGGTAATGTACCGTAAAGGATATCTAGCAGAAGTACTAAAATATCCTTGTGAGAGAGAGAGTGCAATAGAGTGCAAAGGTAGTGTTGAGTTCTCTTTTGGTGCAAATATCCATATATGATCTGCAATTACCTATTTACATATATATGAGAGGTGAATTTGTTTGGTGCAAAGTCTCCTTATTTCAATTACAATGGCTCCCCTCCCTCCTAATCTAGTTAGTGTTTATGAATTTTCATGTTTGTATATGATGTATGTAATATTCCTAACCCAGAATATTCCTCAAACCCCAGCAAAAACTCCAACCAAATATGTGCAAATGATATAATAACCTAGAAGTGATAAAATAACAGCGGAACAGCATATAATAATGTAAACCGGAAATATAAGCAGATACACAAGAAATGCAGCGAGAAATGCTAAGCCATTTTATTATATTGAGAAATAAATGAGTACACGAGGTGATTAGACAGATGGAACCTCGACTTGCACAAGGAAAGTGAAGAAATACTCTCAGAATGACAAGAATGGCCTCTCTACGTGGATGTTGTTGCTGTGCTGCTGATGCTGCTAGAAACCAAATGATGATTTGGGGCTACTCCTCTCCTCTGAAAAAGCTAAAACTTTGGATTCGGGCTCTACTCAAGAAACCCAGAGAAACCCAGAAAGCTTTCCAGAATGGCCTCACACTGATCTGTGTCCTCGCTGCTGGGAAACTGTCATGTTGATGTTGCTTTTGGAAATAGAATGAGGATTTGGGACTGCTCCCCTCCTCAGAAAAGGTTGAATCTTTGGAATCAGACTCTACTCAAAAAACCCAAAAAAACCCAGAAATATTTTCTGAAATGGCAGACCCCCAAAAATCACCCCATTGGGATTTTGCGCAGTTCCTCAAAGACGCTGATGAAACTGCTGTTGAAATGCTGATGAATCTACTGCTAGAATGCCAATGGAGATACCTTGCCCGAGCAGGCACTTGAAGTCCCCTGGGGCTAAGGGTGAGATCTTCGAATGGAGACTTAGATAAGAAATAAAAATCAGCAGTAATAAACAGCCATTAAAACACATTTAAACACAGAGATTTTTGGTCAATGTGTCCCTGGAAAAATCCCCTACAACTCTTGGGGAAAACCAGTTTAAGAGCTCTTCTTTATTTCTGGAAAATTCCTTTTACAGTGAGAAAATTTTCAGCAAAAATTTCAGCAAAATAAAATTTTCCAGCAAGCAAACTTATCTGTTTTTCAGCCAAACAGAGAAACTGGAACTTTGTTGTACGAGTTGTACGGACCGTGCGGACGTACTGATGTACGGGCCGTGCGGACTGTACGGACATCCGTACGAACTGTATGGACAGACCTAGGTTTCTATGCAGAAATTCGTGCCGAAAAAATCAGTTTTTCCCAGTTTTCTCAGCAAAAATCTGTCTTTTTCTGCTTGTTCTTTCAGCTGTACTGATTTGCTGAAGAGCTGCCTTGGAATATGTGCCAAGTTGTTGCCTCCTTCTCCTTCCTGTCCAGAAATCTCCCTTGCTCTCTTGCTCTTCTTCTCCCAATCTGCTCATGAAAGAATGAATGATCTTCTTCTCTTTTTCCTCCCTTAACCCAACCCTAAATGACTTTTGGGTGATCCCTAAATCCAATGGCTGAGATAGATTTAGATCTATCGCTGAGATTAAATGCACATTTAAATCTCACTTTCTATTTTTTAATTCGCCCCACTTTAATAAAGACCCACTTAGTCATTTATTTGCAAAACCACTTTTCCTTTCTAATTTTTCATTGACTTTATAAAAGTCACTTTAAAATTAGACTTAGTAACTTTATCACTTAAAGTCACTTTTAAATTAGATTTTAACTTTATAAAAATTATAAAGTCACTTTAGGAGAAAAATTAAAATCTTTTGGACACTTTTCCATAGGCCAAAGATCAAAGCCTAAGGGAACCACCTGTCCTCCGGTACCAAATTTCAATACTCCCTCTTACCGAGGAAGGTGTTCCTCACCACACCCATCTTGTCTCTGAAGTAAACATGCTTGCCCCGTGGTAAGGCTTTGGTAAGAATGTCTGCTACCTGCTCATCAGTGGAAATATA
>APFE030080129.1:15901-36232 GCA_000404065.3 Pinus taeda
GACAAAAGATAAAGGATGATACCCATATAAGGCATAGAATGGTGACATACCAATGGACATGTGATGCGAAGTATTGTAGCAGTACTCCCCCAGATGCAGCCACTTCATCCATGCTCGTTGCTGCCCACTGACATAGTTACGCAAGTATCCCTCCAGCCACTTGTTAACTATCTTTGTCTGTCCATCCGTTTGTGGGTGATAGCTGGTACTCGGTGTCAACTCCGTCCCCACCAATCGGAAAAGCTCCTGCCAAAACCCGCCCATGAAACGGATGTCCCTGTCACTGACGATGGTCTTAGGAAGACCATGTAGCCTGAAGATCTCCCTGAAGAACAGCTCGGCCACCTGCGTTGCTGTATAGTGTGCGGATATGGCAAAAAAATGTGTGTACTTCGTCAGTCGATCAACGACGACAAAGATACAATCCTTGCCCTATACCATGGGCAACCCTGTGATGAAATCCATCGAAATACTCTCCCATTTCCCCTCCGGAATAGGAAGAGGCTGCAATAAACCCGCGGGATGGCTCATCTCTCCCTTGTTCCTCTGGCAAACATCGCACTCCCGGATGTGCTAGAGTACGTCTTCCTTGAGACCCTTCCATGAGAACCTCTCTCTAATGGCCCTGTAGGTTTTGGTAAACCCCTAATGTCCTGCCAAAGGTGAATCATGTGATGCCTGGAGTATCTTCTTCTTGAGCTGAGACCCCTCAGTCAAGAAGATTTGGTCCCTGTAATAGATGATCTCATCGACCACTCTGTACCTGTCATCTGCCACCTGCCCATCCAGAACCTCACACGCAAACCTGTCCTTGGAGTACTCTACTAAGAGTTGAGCCCTCCAATCTATATCCAAGCTCATAAGAGACAACATAGCTGGTCTACGTGAAAGGGCATTTGCTACCACATTGTGCTTACCCTTGACATACTCAATGTCAAAGTCATATGCTTGGATCTTACTGATCCACTTCTGTTGCCTCTCCTGTAGCTGCTTCTGCTCCAAAAATAACTTGAGGCTGTTGTGATCAGTCCTCACCCTATAGTCGATGCACATCCTCAATGTATCGTCCTTCTTCTTCACCAACACCACAGAAGAAGCAAAAGGACTCTTGCTTAGTTGAGTGTGCCCAAGAGCCAGCAACTCCTGGATAGCCCGCTCAATCTCATCTCGATAGGCCTTGGGGTGCCTATAGGGGGTGGTGATCACTGCCTGGATGCCCTGCTCAAGCTTGATAGTGTGCTCAAACCCCCGGTCCGGTGGCTTTCCTGGCAGAATCTTCCCAAACACTATGGTATACCGGTCAAGGATGGACTGTATCTCCAGATGTACTGTCCGCCCTATAGTCCCTGCCTCTGATGCACATAGCTCTACTGCCCACTCTATGTCTCCCTTTCGGAAGGTTGCCTCCATCCGATGAGCCGAAACAATCTGAGGCGGATATGTGTGTTGTCCCTGTATCTTCTCATGCCTCCCTGTCTTCTCATCAAGCCACTCCATCTCCAGGGTCTTCCAATCTGTCATGGCCTTCCCTAGAGTGATAATCCACTGAACACCCAGTATCATGTTGGTGTCCGGAATATCGACCACAAAAAAGTGGTCAGTCAATAAAAGCTCTGGAACATAACGAGCACATGTCATGGTCTGATCTCTTGGGACCAAGATTGAAAACCCATCGAAGCTCTCTGTCTGTATACCTCTCCACTCAACCATCTGGGCATCGATGAAGTTGTGGGTTGCCCCACTGTCAACCAAAATTGGTACACGCTGGCCACGTACTATCCCTCGTATGCGTAGCATCAGATACTTGGGAACTCCCCGCAATGCTGCAAGAGCTCCTCCGATGGGTGCAAAAGATGCACCACCTACTGCTGGTGGTGGAGGTGGAAAAGGTCCCTATATGGCATGGCTATCTCCTGCCTCCACATCCTCCTCATCATCCTCTTCTCCACTGCTCTCAGAGAAGACCTCAATAAAATGTGCTTTACTAGCAACACATCTATGTCCTGGTGACCATGACTCCTGACAAGTGAAGCACAACCGCTTCTTCTTCAGCTCCCTCCTGGCATCATCATCAAGTTGTACTCGTCCTGGATTCCGCTTTGGAGGTGGAATCCTCACATCCTTCTCCTTAGACTGGAAAGTCTATCTCTGGGGGTAAGGTGTTCGGGTCCTGGGTAAGACATCCTGTAAGTCCCGGGTCCTGCTGATAGCGTCTTGGAGCGTAGCTGGTCTAGTGGATCGGACTAGACCCCGAAGTGGCTCTGGTAACCCCTCAACATACATATAGACCCTCCGTGCCATGGAGAGGTCTGGCACCATCACGGAGACCCTCAAGAAATCTGCAATGTAGGTCTCTAGGCTCCCTGTCTGTTTGAGCCTCGTCAGCTCAACAAAATGCTGCTCTGGATCCCTCCGATCAAATAGCTCCATCACTGTCCTAGTAAACTCGGCATATGATATCACTATGGAGTGTGCCAATGTAACCATCCCATGAAACCACCAATCCTAGGCCTCGCCATCCAAATGCAACGTTGCCACCTTGATGGCTTCTACCTCCAACATCTGGTTAAGCTGGAAATAAATGTCCAGCTTCTCCACCCAAGACTTTGCCGAATTGTTTGATGAGCCATCAAACGTAGGCAAGTGGAATCTACTCGCTGCATGGTGGGTGTCACCATTATGGTAATGTCGGTACCCTCTGTGATGATCGCGGGGTCTACTATCCCGTTGGAGCTGAACAAAATCTCTGAATGAGAGGACTTCCCTGAACTGCTGCCCATAGGCCTGGTACTCTGCAAAATAATCGCCCATATGCCCCAGCTCTGCCTCCTGCTGGGCTGCGGCCCTCGTGTCTGCTCCTAAGAAGGTGGGCATGGTAGAGCGTGTAGGGGCATGTGAGGCCCCCTACTGCGTAGTATCACGCTACTCTGGCAAGTGATGGGATGCACCTGATCTCTCACCGATCTAAAAAACTCATGGGCTCTCCCGCTGTCTGGCCTCTATTGTCGTGAATCTCTGCCCCATCACCTCAATCTACCTCGACAGATCCTGCACTGATTTGAGGAGCATATCCGCAAATCTCTTCCCGTCCTCGTCTGCCATCTGCTCTGCGTCCACTACTAGCTCTCTCTATTTTGCGTCTACCACAGGAACACAATCTCCCTCTTTGTAAGTATTCTCCAACCTACGCCCAGTGTCTCTGTATCTCTGACCTCTGTAACAGATATAGGGTTTTTCCCCAACTGTCATAGATTGCTAGCTCCACAGGCTGAGCCAGATCTATGCTCTGATACCACTGTAATATTCCTAACCCAAAATATTCCTCAAACCCCAGCAAAAACTCCAACCAAATATGTGCAAATGATATAATAACCTAGAAATGATAAAATAACAGTGGAACAGCATATAATAATGTAAACTGGAAATATAAGCAGATACACAAGAAATGCAACGAGAAATGCTAAGCCATTTTATTATACTGAGCAATAAATAAGTACATGAGGTGATTAGATAGATGGCACCTCGACTTGCACAAGGCAAGTGAAGAAATACTCTCAGTATGACAAGAATGGCCTCTCTACGTGGATGTTGCTGCTGCTAGAAAACAAATGATGATTTGCGGCTGCTCCCCTCCTCGAAAAAAGTTGAAACTCTGGATTTGGACTCTACTCAAGAAACCCAGAAAAACCCAGAGAGTTTTCCTGGAATGGCCTCACACTGATCTGCGTCCTAGCTGCTGGGAAACTGTCGTGCTTTTGGTGGTGGTGGAAATCGAATGAGGATTTGGGGATGCTCCCCTCCTCAGAAAAGGTTGAATCTCTGGAATCGGACTCTACTCAAAAAACCCAGAAAAACATAGGAAGCTTTTATGAAATGGTCGACCCCCGAAAATCACCCCCTTGCGGTTCTGCGCAGTTCCTCAAAGACGCTGATGAAACTGCTGCGGAAATGCTGATGAATCTACTACTGGAATGCCAATGGAAATACCTTGCCCGAGCAGGCACTCGAAGTCCCCCGGGGCTAAGGGTGAGATCTCCAAACGGAGACACTCAATGCACTAAACAATGTTGCAGACTAGCTAAACAGCGAGTGTGCTCTAAGTCGAAATGATTATCACAAATGGTCATAACCAGAATGATCAAAATGAGGGGGCTCCTCTCTCCTTTATAGCTTTTGCCTCTCTCAGTCCCAAGGCTCACCTCCTCCTGTGTGATTCCTCTCTTGCCACGTGTTTCTTCCCCCCTGTACAGTCCCTCCATGTGTCTACGTGGGCTCCATTTCTACGTCCCCCTTTGGCCCCCTTGGCTCCCCTCTAAGTCACAACGTTGTGCTACTAGGAAATGACTTTTTATTTTAAAAATGAGTTATGTTCCCCGTCCTCACTTTTTTTTTATTTACAAATAACTATAGAAGGCAAAAATTGAACAAAATCGAATATTCCAATTAGCCATGGCTAATTAGGAATATTACAATGTATTTGCTTTTGCATTAGATTACTGGTAGGATTTTTGTGTGTTTATATAAGATTTCTCCTAGGATAATTTGGGGTTTGTTTCATATTTGTAGTAAGATACTTAGTGTGCATTTAGTATTTCTCATAAGATTTTTTTGGCTTCTTTTTAATACTTCATTTTTTTCCATGCAGGATGTTCTTTGTTGATCAATGGATGCTTTTTGGGGTTACAAAGCATACTTTCTCATCGTTGTTTCTCTCTTTTTGTTTCTTTTTTTTTCTTTCTATTGTTTCTTGCTATTGTAATTTGTATCTTTGCCATTACTATTGTTGTTTCATTTTTAATGTGTTATCAATGTTGATATTTTACATTTCTAATCCTGACTAACTTATTTAAATTTATACACTTTAGTGTAGCTAAAGGAAGTTGGAGGATTTTGAATGAAGCTTTTGAAATATATCTATGTGAGAAAGATTGGGGACCACTGTATTAGAGACAAACGCAAATGGTGAGTTTTTGTTTAGTGTAAAACCCATGTATGTTGTGCTATGAAAATTTTGTCATATAAAATAGGAAGTTCTCCTTTAGTTATTTAGGGTTTGCAATTTTGGTCTTTGAATAAAATGCAATTAATTCTGCATAAATATTTGTCTTTGTTTTAGATTTCTTGTACTATTTTTTTACTATCTACTTAATATTCTCATGAGAACTTGGATGTCTTAATAAGATTTCTCATAAGATTTGATCTTTCGATATTTATGGTTTCGTTTTTGTTTGGTTTAGTGCATGGGAGATTAATGTAAGTCCTAAAGTTCCAAGATTTCATGTGTAGTGGGCAGCGGTGAAGATTGTGGTGGTATATAGGTATCTTACAGTATTGGTCATTCATCTAATTATAGGTGCAAAGCAATGTGGATAAAGAAACATGGAGGATCGTCATCAAAACTATTAAAATATCTTTGTGAGAGAGACATTATAGTGGAGTGCAGAGGAAAAAGTGAAGGTGAGTTTATTTTTGGTGCAAAATCCATTTATTTTTTGTTCTTTCTCATCGTAAACACTATGGTTCTTCTCCCTCATTATTCGTTTATGGTTTATGCCTTTTATTTTTTGAATATAATGTATCTTTTGGTGCGTAAGATTATTCCTAAGATTTTCAATCTTTGTTTAAGATTTTGGATAAGATATTTTATCTCTGTTTTGTAATTCTCACGATATTTTGTTTGTATTTAATGTTTTTTCATTATATTTTGTGGGTTTAAGGTTAATGTGGAGTTCATAGGTGTGATGGGCAAAGATGAACAAGATATGTAATAGGGGAATTTACTAGTTTATGGGCAAAGGCAAGAGAGGTATGTATGGGTGAATTCACATGTTTGTCTACTACATAAGTATATGGTTTCATACCTATTTTAATTTAAGTCATTTGTTGCTTTATCATTATATCATGATTGTTGGTTGAAATTTAGATGCAGTACAGATTGAGAGAGGTGAAAGAGCATTGGTGAAGCTACTGAATATCTTTGTGTGAGAGAGATGTGGGGCACTACAGCAAAAGTGGAAGCAAAGGTAGAGGGTGAGTTATCTTTTGGTGCAAGACTATATATTCTATAGTGAAATCCTCTCAATTTTGATACAATGATTCTCCATCCTCCTCACTATTAAGGTTTATGATTTTTGGTTTTAGAATAAGATGTTCTTGTATTTAAGTTAAATGCATCTTATATTATTAGGGATTTACTTATTTATCTATGTTAATGTAGGTAAACAAAGGTTGAGGAGAAAAAATGTAGAAGCAAAGGTAGAGGGTGAGTTATCTTTTAGTGTGTGACTCATGTATGCTCTACATGTGTTGTTTTTCCACGATACTAGAATCTAGGTTAGGGTCTTAGAATCACTGACACTACCAATCCAAATACCACAACAAACTACCTTGCATAGCGGAATATAAACAACAATAAATCAACACATGCACAAAATAGATAACATTTTTTACAATTTTCAACAACCCAACTCCGTTATATTAACAAATTGTAATGCAACTGTCTAGGGTTCTTGTACTAGGGATAATGGCCCTTATACATCCCACTGATACAAGAATACAAACTCGGGTTTTGTTGTCAACAACTATGACAATCAAATTGCCCTGAACAAGATACAATGATTGTCTAGCTGAAATAGTCAATTTCATAGCTTTCTTGATCGTACCTTAAACACAATTGTTGGTCCTTCTTCTCCTAATATGCAGCTCTGCCTCTATCAATGGTTTGGCTCCTTTAGGTCATTGAATACTGGCTACAGATCTTCCCTCTAGCTGATCATTTGTCCATCAATGGATCAACACATAGGGTCTTATGTTGAGTTGTTCACAACTCTCCACTGTCCACTGTTGCTCAACTCCTTTGGTACTTCTTCGCTCGAATGCCTTCCTGTGCTGCACACTTGAAGACAAAATTTGGGCCAGAGGGCTATCACCTGTCACTGCAAGATGTCCTTCTCCGACAATGAACTTGGTTTGATCCAATCTGATCACTTAGTTGTCCTTTGTCCTTCAAGGTATCAACACTTGAGCTCCAAATCCTTGCCTCTCCTAACAGCTCTATTTTTCCAGCGTTCTTGAGATCCCAAAACAAATTTTTCCAAACTGGACTTTGTCCACAATAAAAACAACATCAACAAAAGGAGACACACATACCTTATTTCTTCTCCCTTTGTCCTTGGCAACAGTGCACCTTTTTTTATCTTTGACAGATCTGGTTAGGGCACACATCAACCCTAATTCCCGGTTGTAACCCTTTGTGTTTACCCTCCAAAACAAGCGCAAACACCTCGTTGCCTCTTCCTATGTATGCAGCCTAGGTTGAGTTGCCTTCTAGGCCTCTTGACCTCCTCCAAAATAGTGATCCAAACTTGCAATCTCCATCTGTAGCCTGCAACAGAAGGAATACACACCTCATAACTGCACTTAACATACCCAGATCTCACCTCAAATACCTCAGCCTCTTGGATATGAAACTCAACCCTCCAAATAGACTTAAGAAGACACAACCTTATGCTCCTTTTCTCCTTCATTAGGGTTTTTGGATTTGCGTCCAAATCAAGGAGGAACCTAGCCGACTTGTCCTTTGTGCTACAAGCTCACTCAAAACACATAAAAAAACTAATATCTTGATTTCTACATTTTCTTTTTTTGGTGTTCTGTTGGCCCCTAGTTCCTTTTAGGGTCCTCTACAATCTCCAAGGGTTATATGTCCAAAAATTTGTGGTTTCACACCCACACTTTGGGTTCTAAGCCCACAAGGCACTTTTGTGGTGCCCATTCCTCCAAAACCCCGAATCCTAGAGCTTGGAGTACCTCCCAAGCTACAAATCTCAACACCATGAAATCCTTCTACTTTATATTCAATGGTTCTCCGCACTCCTTACCAATTTAGGGTTTATGTTTTTTGGTCTTAGAATAAGATGTAATTTTATTTAATTTAAATGCATCTTATAGTATTTGGGATTTACTTATTTATTAAATGCAATCAAAATGCACAAACCCGGAAGATGAGGAGCAATCTGCATAAGAGTGACTTGGACACTCCTCGCGAATTTAGGATTTATGATTTTTGGTCTTAGAATAAGATGTACTTTTATTTAAGTTAAATGCATCTTATATTATTTGCGATTTATATATTATTAAATGCAATATAAATGTATGAACCTAGAGCAGTGTTGAAATTTTTGAGATATTTTTGCATAAGAGAGACTTGGAGACTCCTCAACAATTTTGGGTTTATGATTTTTGTTCCTAGAATAACATGTACTTTTACTTAAATGCATCTTATATTATTTGGGATTTAGTTATTTATTAAATGCAATCTAAATGCAGTAACTCGATGGTTGAGGAGTAATGTTGAAACTTTTCAAATATTTCTACGTAAGAGAGACTTGGAGAAGTGTAGGAGAGTGCAAACAGGGAAGGTGAGTTCTCTTTTGGTTCTTGCATGCTTATCTTCTTGTTTCAATACAGTGGTCTCTTCCGTCATCTGTTATTGAGGAATTATGATTTTTGGTTGTTGCACCAAATCTACTTTTGTATAATATTATACATAGGGAATTTTATTTTAGACTATTTGGTACATTGAGTGGGAAACTAAGGTAGGTACTAAGGACCCCTGTTTTTGTTGTATAATATTATACATAGGGAATTTTATTTTAGACTATTTGGTACATTGAGTGGGAAACTAAGGTAGGTACTAAAGACCCCTGTTTTTGTAGGTGTATTGGGTGAAGGTGAAGGTGAAGGTTTAGGTTATATGTATTGTTTCATGTATGTTTATGTAAATTCAAGGAATCTTACATTATTTGTGATTTATCTAATTGTTGATGCAATGTAATGCAGGTAATGTAGTGCAAAGGATATCTAGCTAATGTACTAGAATATTTTTGTGAGGGAGAGATTGCATTAGAGTGCAAAGGTAGGGTTGACTTCTCTTTTGGAGCAAATATCCATATATGATTTGTTATTACCTATTTACATATATATGAGAGGTGAATTTGTTTGGTGCAAATTCGATGTGATTGGTGTAAACTTGCAAAGCCTCCTTATTTCAATTACAATGGCACCCCTCACTCCTTATCTAGTTAGGGTTTATGATTTGTTATGTTTGCATAAGATGTATTTGCTTTTGCATTAGATTACTTGTAGGATATTTTGTGTTTTATAAGGTTTCTCCAAGGATAATTTGGCGTTTGTTCATATTTGTAGTAAGATACTTATTGTGTATTTAGTATTTCTTTTTAATACTTTATGTTTTTCCATGCAGGATGTTCTTTGTTGGCCAATGGATGCTTTCTAGGGTTGCAAAGTATAGTTTGTCTCCACTATTTCTCTCTATTTGTTTCCTTTTCTGTTCTTTCTCTTGTTTTTTGCTATTGTCATTTATATCTTTTCCATTATTGTTGTTGTTTAGCTTTTAATGTGCTATCAATGTTGATATTTTACATTTTTAAGCATGGCTAACTTGTCTAAATTTATACACTTTAGTGTTGCTAAAGGAAGTTGGACGATTTTTTATGAAACTTCTGAAATATCTCTTTGAGAAAGATTGGGGGGAACTCTAGTAAAGGCAGAGGCAGATGGTGAGTTTTTGTGTGGTGTAAAACCCATGTACGCTATATTATGAAATTGTAGTCATTTCAAATAGAAAGTTTTCCTTTAGCTATTTAGGGTTCGATTTTGGTCTTTGAATAAAATGCACAAATTCTACAAAATATTTTTGGTCTTTATTTAAGATTTCTTGTACTATTTTTTACTATCTACTTAACATTCTCATGAGAATTTGGATGTCTAAAAATGATTTCTCATAGTATTTGATATTTTATTATTTCATGGTTTGGTTTTTGTTTTGTTTAGTGAATGGGTGATTAATGGAAGTCCTAAATGTCCAAAATTTCATATGTGTAGTGGATAGTGGTGAAAATTGCAGTAGTATAGAGTTATCTTACAGTATTGGTCATTCATCTAATAAATAGTGCAATTCAATGTAGATAAAGAAACATGAATTATCATCATCTAATTACAAGTGCAATGCAATGTAGATTAAGAAACATGGAGGATCCTCATCAAAACTATCAAAATATCTTTTTGAGAGAGACATTATGGTGGAGTGCAGAGGCAATAGTGGAGGCGAATTTACTTTTGGTGCAAAATCCATATATAATTTGCTCTTTCTTGTTGTTAACACTATGGTTCTTCTTCCTCATTACATGTTTAGGGTTTATGACTTTTGGTTTTTGAATAAGATGTATTTTTTGGTGCATAAGATTATTTCTAAGAATTTCGATCTTTGTTTAAGATTTTGGATAAGATATTGCTAAGATTTTTATCTTTGTTTAAGATTTTGGATAAGATATTTTATCTTTGTTTTGTAATTCTCACACTATTTTTTCAAAATATTTTGTGGTCTTTATTTAATACTTCTTTACTTTTTGGTGTGCAGGGTTCACTTGGTTGGCCATGGACAATTTCAACATTTCTCATAAGATTTGATCTTTTAATATTTCATGGTTTGGTTTAGGGAATGGGTGATTAATACAAGTCCTAAAGGTCCAAGATTTTTCATATGTGAAGTGGATAGCGGTAATTATGAAGTGCAATGCAATGTAGATTAATAAAATGGATCCTTGCAGATATATTGAGATATATTTGTGAGAGAGACATTATAGTGGAGTGCAGAGGCAAAGGTGGAGGTGAGTTTATGTTTGGTTCAAAATCCATATATAATTATTTCTTGTTGTAAACACTATGGTTCTTCTTCCTCATTACATGTTTAGAGTTTATGACTTTTTTTTTAATAATATGTATCTGCTGGTGCATAAGATTTCCTAATATTTTCGATCTTTGTTTAAGATTTTGGATAAGATATTTTATCCTTGTTTTGTAATTCTCACAATATTTTGTTTTTATTTAATATATTTGATAATATTTTGTGGTCTCTATTTAATACTTCTCTATTTTTTGGTTCTTGCATGCTTATCTTCTTGTTTCAATACAGTGGTCTCTTCCGTCATCTGTTATTGAGGAATTATGATTTTTGGTTGTTGCACCAAATCTACTTTTGTATAATATTATACATAGGGAATTTTATTTTAGACTATTTGGTACATTGAGTGGGAAACTAAGGTAGTACTAAAGACCCCTGTTTTCGTAGGTGTATTGGGTGAAGGTGAAGGTTTAGGTTATATGTATTGTTTCATGTATGTTTATGTAAATACAGGAATCTTACATTATTTGTGATTTATCTAATTGTTGATGCAATGTAATGCAGGTAATGTAGTGCAAAGGATATCTAGCTAATGTACTAGAATATTCTTGTGAGGGAGAGATTGTATTAGAGTGCAAAGGTAGGGTTGACTTCTCTTTTGGAGCAAATATCCATATATGATTTGTTATTACCTATTTACATATATATGAGAGGTGAATTTGTTTTGTGCAAATTCGATATGATTGGTGTAAACTTGCAAAGCCTCCTTATTTCAATTACAATGGCACCCCTCACTCCTTATCTTGTTAGGGTTTATGATTTGTTATGTTTGCATGAGATGTATTTGCTTTTGCATTAGATTACTTGTAGGATATTTTGTGCTTTATAAGGTTTCTCCAGGGATAATTTGGTGTTTGTTCATATTTGTAGTAAGATACTTATTGTGTATTTAGTATTTCTTTTTAATACTTTATGTTTTTCCATGCAGGATGTTCTTTGTTGCCCAATGGATGCTTTCTAGGGTTGCAAAGTATAGTTTATCTCCACTATTTCTCTCTATTTGTTTCCTTTTCTGTTCTCTCTTGTTTTTCACTATTATCATTTATATCTTTTCCATTATTGTTGTTGTTTAGCTTTTACTTTGTAAGCATGGCTAACTTGTATAAATTTATACACTTTACTGTTGCTAAAGGAAGTTGGACGATTTTTTATGAAACTTCTGAAATATCTCTTTGAGAAAGATTGGGGGCCACTGTAGTAAAGACAGAGGCAGATGGTGAGTTTTTGTGTGGTGTAAAACCCATGTACGCTATATTATGAAATTGTAGTCATTTCAAATAGAAAGTTTTCCTTTAGCTATTTACGGTTTCGATTTTGGTCTTTGAATCAAATGCACAAATTCTACACAATATTTTTGGTCTTTATTTAAGATTTCTTGTACTATTTTTTACTATCTACTTAACATTCTCATGAGAATTTGGATGTCTAAAAACGATTTCTCATAAGATTTGATATTTTAATATTTCATGGTTTGGTTTTTGTTTTGTTTAGTGAATGGGTGATTAATGGAAGTCCTAAATGTCCAAAATGTCATGTGTAGTGGATAGCAGTGAAAATTGCGGTAGTATAGAGTTATCTTACAGTATCGGTCATTCATCTCATAAATACGGTAGTATAGAGTTATCTTACAATATTGGTCATTCATCTAATAAATAGTGCAATGCAATGTAGATTAAGAAACATGGAGGATCCTCATCAAAACTATTGAAATATCTTTTTGAGAGAGACATTATGGTGGAGTGCAGAGGCAATAGTGGAGGCGAGTTTACTTTTGGTGCAAAATCCATATATAATTTGCTCTTTCTTGTTAACACTATGGTTCTTCTTCCTCATTACATGTTTAGGGTTTATGACTTTTGGTTTTTGAATAAGTTGTATCTTCTGGTGCATAAGATTATTTCTAAGAATTTCAATCTTTGTTTAAGATTTTGGATAAGATATTTGCTAAGATTTTTTATCTTTGTTTAAGATTTTGGATAAGATATTTTATCTTTGTTTTGTAATTGTCACAATATTTTTCTTTTTAATATATTTAATAATATTTTGTGGTCTTTATTTAATACTTCTTTACTTTTTGGTGTGCAGGGTTCACTTGGTTGGCCATGGACAATTTCAAAATTTCTCATAAGATTTGATCTTTTAATATTTCATGGTTTGGTTTAGGGAATGGGTGATTAATGCAAGTCCTAAAGGTCCAAGATTTTTCATATGTGAAGTGGATAGCGGTAATTATGAAGTGCAATGCAATGTAGATTAATAAAATGGATCCTTGCAGATATATTGAGATATATTTGTGAGAGAGACATTATAGTGGAGTGCAGAGGGCAAAGGTGGAGGTGAGTTTATGTTTGGTTCAAAATCCATATATAATTATTTCTTGTTGTAAACACTATGGTTCTTCTTCCTCATTACATGTTTAGAGTTTATGACTTTTTTTTTAATAATATGTATCTGCTGGTGCATAAGATTTCCTAATATTTTCGATCTTTGTTTAAGATTTTGGATAAGATATTTTATCCTTGTTTTGTAATTCTCACAATATTTTGTTTTTATTTAATATATTTGATAATATTTTGTGGTCTCTATTTAATACTTCTCTATTTTTTGGTGTGCAGGGTTCCCTTGGTTGGCCATGGACAATTTTGGAGTTGAGGAGCATAGTTTGTCTTTCGTTTGTCATTTTTTTTTGTTATTTACCATTGTGGCTCTTATATCTTTACATTTGTGAGCATGGCCATGCTAATTTGTGATCATTTTTTAAATTGTTGTGTTTTTTAATTTTTTTTCATATTTTCTATTTGATTTAATGGGAAAGAAAATTAAGGAATACCTTAACAGTTTATAGTGCGGGTTCAAGGATAATGTGGAGTCCATAAGTGTAATGGGAAAAGGCGAACGAGGCATGTAACATAGGAATTTACGTGTTTGTTGGCAAAGGCAAGAAAGGTATGTAGTGGTGAATTTACACATTTCTCTACCACATAAGTATATGGTTTCATGCCTATGTTAATTTAAGCCATGTGTTTCTTTATCATTATATCATGTGTGTTTGTTGAAATTTAGATGCACTACAGATTGGGAAAGGTGTATGTATGGGTGAATTTACACATTTCTCTACCACATAAGTATATGGTTTCATGCTTATTTTAATTTAACCTGTTTGTTTCTTTATCATTATATCATGTGTGTTTGTTGAAATTTAGATGCACAAAGATGAATGAGCATTGATGAAGCTATTGATTATCTTTGTGTGAGAGAGGCATTGGGCATTGTTACCACTCAAACCAGCAGGGGGCCTAAAGGGGGTTCCTAAGAGGGCAATTGTGAGGTTAAGGGCAACGGTGGAGACTTTAGCCCACTGTCACCACAGCTAAGTCTCCCTGCGCTTTACGGACTTTCACCGATGGGAGTAGTCTCGGTAGTGTGGGGATCACTTGTAAAGCATATGTCAATGGACAAGTGAGAAGTGACCCAAGAAACCCTTTCCCAAGGATGGAATGAAGAATGGAACTTGCTTGCTCTTTAAACAAGGGACTTGGTCCACTAGGGCTAAGGGGTGAGGGTTGAGGGAGAAAGAATAGGCTTATAGATGAGTTTCTCAATCCCTTTAATCCTTGGAAACTTGGATTGCAAATGGTCCTTGACAAATAGTCTTTATTGAGAAGTGGGACCACACGTGGCCAAGTGGACCCAGCCCAGGTTCAGGGATGGAATGCAGCAACCAATGATGTTCCTATCCTGGAAAACGCGAGGGGAAAGGACCAAACAAGAATATTTACTTTGAAAGGTTTAATTGATCCTATTGAGGTCTAGCCTTGGGGATGCCTAGGCAAAATTCGATCCTAGAGCTAGGGGTTGGGATTCCCGGAGATTCCACCGTTAGAATTGCCTCAAATTTGGAGGAGAGGGAGGGGACCCACCAGCACAATAACCTGTAGGAGATCGATGTTTTTCCTTTGGGTCAATTCCCGGGAAATTGATGCCCTAGGTGACCTAATGGGGCTAGACTTGGGGAAAATGGGGAAAATGGTAAAAGGAAGGTTAAAATGATCACCCCTTTAAGGGACGAGTGCCTAATTGTTAATTTTAGGTATGTTCTATGCTTAGAGCAATTTATTTCAATTTCCACAGTTATCTCTATATCTTTTCCAGATTAGCAAGCACATCAGCATTAAAGTAAATTCCAGATAGAACTAAACATAAATTGTAGAAGACAAGCCAAGACAAAAGGACACAAGATGTGGCGCTAGCCAGGGACAAACCCCAATGTGGGGAAACCCTTGATCAACCCTTGATCAATTCTTCTTATATGTTCTTCAATAATTTAGTAGAGAGAGAAAGAGAGAGATAGTACATTTGCAACAAAAGTCAACACTTTGACTTATCTAGATAAGAGCATAGATCATCTCTAAGAAGATGATACATAAGATCAGTTGAAGACATGCTGCTTCAATTGATTCTCTAAGGTGTCTCCTTCACCTATCATTGTGTTGCATCTTGTCATCACGCTGCACCTCACCGTGCTACACCATGTTGCACCCATCATCACAATGTTGGATCTCATGACCATGTTGTACACATAATATTGGTGCACCTTATGTTGTATTGTTGTCCCATGTGCCATTTTTGCACCATGCTAGCCATTGTTGTCCTATGTGGCATATCGGTGTCCCACTATTAGTGACATAGCCATTCCATGTTAGCTTGTTGTCCCATTGTTTTGTTGTTGTCTCATCACAGCTTGCTATACCTTGTTGTTGTCCCATCACAACTTGCTATACCTTGTTGTTGTCCCAATAGCCTTGCCATACCTTGTTGTTGTCCCATGTGTCTTAGCAGCACCATGTAGCCCAACTGTCCCATTTACTAGCCTTGTTGTCCCTTCAACAATGCTGGTTAGGGTATCTAGCAGACCTCACACACCTATCTATCAGTCCAAAAAACAACCCTCAAGGATTGCAACACAACTTCCCAGTACACCTTCCCTAGCACGTTGTTGTTCTAGGCATGTTTGAGCCCTCAAACTCTCCATGTTGTCCCTGTTTTGAGGTGGTAGGAACTGCGGCCTACCACAGTCCCACGTTGTCACCTACAGCCCACTCAAAACAGTCTTCCCTTACCTTTTCGCTGCCCCAAACATACCTGCATTCATCCTTCTTCAACTCGGCCTCCAAGCTCATCTCCTCAGCCCTCTAACAGCAGCTCGGTTAACCCTTATCTCCCTCCTCATCCTAGCATTCTTGTTGCGGCTTCCATATAGTTTACCTTTCTCCCTTGGCCGAGTTCCTTAGGCTCCTTTGATGAACTCTTGTGATGCTTGCTTCGACCGCAGCTAGGGCTGCTTTCTTAGGACTACGTTAGGGCTGCCTTCTAGGACTACATTAGGGCTGCCTTCTTTTCCTCCAACGTCTAGGGCTTCCACTCCTAGATTTCTCTTCCACTAAAACCCAAGACAAGTGGAGAGAAATCAAGATAGAAGTGTGTGTGAAATGACTCTCAAGTCATCTCCTTTTATGCTGAAACATTGAGCACATGTGGGGTTTATTTGGTTGATGGCCGATCTTGACGAATTGTCTTATAACACAAATAAATTCATAACTCCGTGAATACTTATCGAAATTGTATGATCTTTAGATCAATCCTACACTTATCGATGAGAGGGATCCAACAAAAATATCAACTACCATAAATAAGATGACCCATCTGGAGTTTGGCCCTAGTTGCCAATTTTAACACTCCCTCTCAACTAGGGAGAAATCCATTTGTTGATCCATCTGTCCAACTGTACTATCTCTGCCATTAGTGCCCTGCACTGCTCTACTCTGCTCTGTTGAACCATGCAGAAGAAGAATTGATCGAGAATGTCTCATACCTTTCTCTACTAGCCCGAAGTCGGTTCCATATGAAGAGTGTCATACCACTCTTATTGATCCCAGATCAATTCCAAGAGAGTGAGTCATATCACTCTTATTGACTCGAAGTCAGTTTTATTAATCCCAGATCAATATCACAAGAGAGTGTCTCAAACCACTCATACTTATCCCAAATCAATGGAGGTCATCCTAGCATAGGGAGTATAGTAGATACAATGATGCGTCCATCGATAGTCCCTAACCCCATTTCCCTGCTCATTGGCCAAATGACAGGTACTTCCCATGAGTCCCAAACTGCATGGGTAGGATGCCTCTACAAGAGAACCACTCATCTTATCCATAAGTCGCCACAGAGTATCACAGGGGAAGGCTAAACCATTCACTCTATACACAGCGCACCATTACGGGAGGGTGAGTCGCCCTATGGTCGCTTATTGCTCCAAGAACCCCAAGCCCCCTAGAGCTCCCAGGGCTCAATGCATGCATCATGCAGGTTCCTCATAAGAGTGTCTCTCAACGGATCCAAGTCTAGTCTGTTGAAATTTGGTACCGGAGGACAGGTGGTTCCTTAAGGCTTTGATCTTTGGCCTAGGGAAAAGTGTCCAAAAGAATTTAATTTTTCTCCTAAAGTGACTTAATTTTTATAAAATTAAATCTAATTTAAAAGTGACTTTAAGTGATAAAGTTACTAAAGTCTAATTTTAAAGTGACTTTTATAAAGTGAATGAAAAATTAAAAAGGAAAAGTGACTTTGGAAATAAATGACTAAGTGGGTCTTTATTAAAGTGGGTGAATTAAAAAATAGAAAGTGAGATTTAAATGTGCATTTAATCTCAGTCATTGATCTAAATCTATTTCAGCCATTGGATTTAGGGATCACCCAAAATTCACTTGGAGTTATATTAAGGGAGGAAAATGAGGAAAATATCACATTCGATTCAATTCTTTCATGAGCAGATTGAGAGAAAGAGAGCAAGAGAGTAAGGGAAATTTCTGGACAAGGAGGAGGAGGAGGCAGCAGCTTGGCACACATATCAAGGCAGCATTTAAGCAAATCCTTACAGCTGAATGAGCAAGCAGAAAAAAGGAAGTTTTTGCTGAGCAGACAGTAAAAGGTAGATTTGTTTTTGCACAGAAATCGAGGCAGCTGATTTTTTGCACAGAAATCGAGGCAGCTGATTTTCTGCACAAAAATCGAGGTGTGTTTGTACAGTTCGTACGGTCGTCCGTACAGTTTGTACATCCATACGGTGCGTACATCCGTACAGCAGTTTTCCATCTTGACTGTGAGGCAGGAAAAAGAGATAAGTTGTAAATTTGGTTGCTGATTTTTTGCTGAATATTTTCTCACTGTAAAAAGGCATTTTCCAGAAATAAAGAAGAGCTCTCAAATTGGTTTTCCCCAAGAGTTTTAGGGGGTTTTTCCAGGGTCACATTGACCAAAAATCACAGTGTTCAAATGTGTTAAATGACTGTTTGTTACTGCTGATTTTTTTATTTCTGCATTTTCCAGCATTCTGAAAAATTTCCAGAATTTGTGTTTTCAGCAAAAATTTATTTTTTCAGTTGTTAAATGTATGGATATGGGAAAGGGCATTTAACTATATGGGAGAAATAAGGTGAAACTGAAAACCGGAGTGGGAAAACAGAAATTTTACATGGTATCAGAGGTTGAGTGTTGAAGTGCAGTTTGGGACAGCAAAGGAGAAAAATTACAGTTGCTGATTTTTCACTCAGAAAATTCCAGCAAGCTGATTTTTCACAAACAGCAGTTTTATCTTCACTACAGTTGTGCTATTTTTCAGTTTTAGGACAGCAGGATGTCGTTGGGATTGAGGGTGGAGGATAGGTTGGATGGGCATACAAATTACAGCGTTTGGAAGGAGAGGATGCAGAGTATCTTTGATGAGGCAGAAGTCTGGGATATCTTGGTGCATACCGCAGAGAACCCTGTTGTTGTGCCTACTGATGCTACTCAGTTGGCTACTTATAATAAAAAGAACAACAAGGGTAAGAGACTCATTCTAGACGGAATCAAAGACCATTGCATTCCTCATGTGAGAGGAAAGAGCAATGCCTATGAGATGTGTACAGCATTGTCCAACCTCTACCAGAGTACCAATGAGAACCGAAAAATGTTCCTGAAGGAGAAGCTGAAGAACATTAATATGGGTAATGATAGTGCAGCTAAATATCTCACAAATATTACTAATGTGAGAGATGAGTTGGGAGCAATTAGATAAGCCATTCAACCCACTGAGTTGGTGCGGATTGCAGTGAATGGCCTCCCCCGTTCATGGATGAACTTTGCTGATGGGGTTTGTGCACGTGAGACCCTTCCCACATGGGAGAGGTTTTGGGATGATTGCATTCAGACAGAGATCAAGAAAGGTCAGCTTGGGGAAGCCAAGCTAGTTGAGCACAATGAGGATGTAGCACTGTCGGCAGGAGGCAAGAAAGGCAAAGGGAAGAAGCAAGCTTCCACAAGCAATGGTGGGGGAAAAGGCAAAGGTAAAGGTAAACAAGGTAACACACAGAAGGACTATTCCAAGGTGAAGTGTTGGAATTGTCAAAAGATGGGACACTATGCAGTTATGTGTCCAGAGAAGAAGAAGAAGAAAGGGAAGAACCAGAGCGTGGCAGCTTTAGCAGAGGTTGAGGACTTTGCAGTTCGTTTTCACCGGGAGTTTGGGTTCACTGCGTATGAGTCCTCTAGTGCAGAATCACCTGCCACACAGGTTCAGAGGGAGCATGCTTTTCCCTCGATTAGCGGAGCAGCTTCAGGTATCTGGTATGTGGATAGTGGGGCTTCATGTCACATGACAAGAGTCCGTGAGTACTTCTCCGAGCTTTCAGAGAGTGGCACTGATATAGAGGTAGTACTCAGTGATGACAGAGTTGTTAGAGCAGTCGGGGTGGGGAAACTGACATTTCAGAGGGAGTCCAAAATTCCCTTGATGGTGACAGATGTTCTTTATGTGCCAGGGATGAGGAAGAACCTCATATCCATCTCAGCTTTGGAGGACAGAGGGTATGCGGTACTGTTCAGGGGAGGACAGGTGTTGATGTATCCCAGGGGCACTCTAGCTGATTCAGCTAGAGTGATAGGTGTATGCCATGCAAAGGTGTACAAGTTTGGATTCCAGTGCCTTGTGGCATTGAGCAGTAGTACCGACAACAGAGCTAGCAGTTCTGAGCTATGTGAGATTTGGCACCACAGGATGGGACATATGTATCATGGAGCCTTGAGGACCTTGCGGGAGATCACTACAAGTGTGCCAGATTTCAGTACTGATCACTTTGATACTTGCAGAGGATGTGTGATGGGCAAGTTTGCCAAATCTCCTTTTCCCAGCAGTGACAGCAGAGCGACTGGGATACTTGATTTGATTCATTCTGATGTGAACGGTCGGATGTCTCATGTTTCCTTGAGTGGATATGAGTACTATGTTTTATTCATTGATGATCACTCCAGGAGGACCTGGATTTATTTCTTGAAGACCAAGAGTGAGGTCTTCAAGTGGTTTCAGGAGTTTAGAGCTCTTGTGGAGACACAGAGGGGTCAGAAGATCAAATCCCTGAGGTCGGACAATGGAGGAGAGTACACCCTTGGAGAGTTTGTTGACTATTGTGCGGAGGAAGGCATCAGGAGGGAGTTCACTGTTCCTTACAACCCCCAGCAGAACGGGGTTG
>APFE030080137.1:7391-48273 GCA_000404065.3 Pinus taeda
CCCCAGATTTCCCAAAAAACGTTGTTTAGGGCCTCAAAACGGCTCCGGAAGTTCAGGACTCGAAAAACTGCTAAAAATAGTAAGTTGTGCTACCATTAAGGAAACTGAAAATGTTGAGAGAAACAATGGTGGGGGTCCAGGTGGACTTGGATGGTGGCCACCAAGATCCACCTGGATCAGGCCTACCTGCACTGAAGCGCACTTACCCTTCTCCAAGTTTGTGCTGGTCCCTCAAGGAGACATTTCTAGAGGGATTCAAGCCAAGAAAATCTCAGGGAAGGAGGCATTCAAAATGATGACTTTTTTAGGACATGTAGAAACTGAATTAGGGTTTGATGAGCCCTAAAAGTACTTATTTGAATGATGGGAGTGATGTGCCTAAATGGATCTATAACAACCTTCCCCTAAAGCATGAAGTCAAAAATATTATTGTTCAGTGATTTATGATGTGATGAGGAGGTTCCGAAGTGGATGGTGTCCTACATTGATTACAATACATAATATCATGATATTTTAATTTTTTCTCATGAATTGCTGAGGGAAGGCATACCCATAGTCAGCATATAAACTTTCATTACAAGTACATAGATAGTTGTCTAGAGATATAGACCCGTGATAGGATGACCATCAATGTAAAGCCATTTTACGGATGATTTGGTACATTTCCTGAAATCGCAACCCAGATGGATGAAAATAGATCCGGGGTCTTCTATCTCGTTCAATTGTTTTCTCAAGTACGAGTCTAACCATGCGAATATGTGATCTGAAGTCGAACATGGGAAGACACCGTCTGATTACCAACCAATGATGTAAGTCGTTAACAGACGCGAGAGAAATCATCGATAATGATAATGATCCTTAAGGTACTGCAATACATTTTGCATGGTGTGAATGGATGTCTTGATGTCGAACACCATGCAAAGTCTTTCGGTCAAAGTCTAGTGATGTCAACCTATCACCGGAAGAGAGAAACCTACCATTGATTTATGTAGGCCTCAAGGTCCTAGAAGGGTGTTTCTAATTCAACTTCTTGGATAATGTGTTGATATCGACAAGAAGCAACTTTTCGTAGGAGGGCCTTGATGCATCCCACATCAACGACACGAAATGAGTGTAATAATTTTTGGAGAAGGAATGTGACTGAAAGCACAAGGTTTAGGAATGACGGTCATGAAAATGAAGGTTTCTGAGTATTGCAAAGGATGAATTTTAACTGAGTGACTTCTCTTGAACATGTCGGCGACACTGAATGGATTGGCAGCATTGACCCAAAACCAAGGTAATGGATGGTATGATAGACCAAGGTATGATGACCATCAAGCATAGTACCCAACCCAAATAGTCACAGTGATGAAGTGAAATTGTCATGTTCAAGAGTGATTTGCTGCCATAAAGTGGTTTACCAGTTTTTCCATTTTCCCTAGTCATTGCTGACTAATACCTCTTTATTTTTATCAAGCTTGAGGAGGATAAAATATGCTTGTTGTATAATTCCACCCTTTGGGTGAATCCATCGCTATGTGATGTTTTAATGAGTCTAGCAAAGGTGAAACTCGGTCTTGTCATGATGGACAAGTTTGTTGCTATTTGATGTTTTAACGAGTTTAACGATAATGATAACTCGGTCCTTTTCATGTTTAGAGAGTTTGAAAAGGGATAAAAAGAAAACTCCACAAGTTCTTTTTTGTATATTTGTCTTTCAAGTCCAAAAAGGTGTAAAACAATACAAGAGAGAGCCTATTGATCATGTTCGATCAACGTGTTCATTTTTCGTAAATAATCTATCTCAGTCTGGAAAAGGGTTAAACTTATACCGAGTAGATGTTGTTTCCAATCTGTTAATGAGCTGGAAAGGACAAGCTCTCAGCAATATTTTCATATTTACAGAGTTTGAAAAGAGCTTAAACCAGACTCCACTTTGAGGAATGAGTGGTGTCTAGGATAGCAACTTATTCAGATGATGTTGTAACTTCTCAAAACATGTTGATTTACATGAAGAGGTTGGCTAATAAGACCACTCATTGCAACTGTTCCTCAAAAAGGGTAAAACAACCAAGTGAAAGCGTATGATCAGCCAAGCAGATAGTGACAATGGAAGGAGAAGAACCAAGGCTCATCTCATAGAAGAGGCTAATAGAATAGAAATCACGAGGGTTAAAATGGATATGGGTTCATTTTTACACAAGATTGAACCATAGGGAACTATGCTTGGATTCAGTTTAATGTTTACACAAGAAAATTGTGCTTGGATTCAGTTTCATTTTTACACAAGCTTGAACCTTGAAAAAAACTATGCTTTAGATTGGTTTACATGCCCCCAACATGATGACTCAATTCTAGGTGCATGCCCCCCAAGCTTCATTGCATTCATGTAAGTAGACTACTCGTGGCTATGAGGTGGATGGAATGAAGGTTCATTTACGAGATCAAGTGAAAGACTCGACTAGGATTTTACGAGATCTATTCAAATACTCGAATTGGAACTTTGCTCCAAGGGACTATGTTTCATTTTTTACTGAGCTTGACACAAGACTAGGAACTCTGCTCAGATTCCTTGTTTCATTTTTAATGAGCTTGACACAAGACAAGGAACTATGCTCTAGGAAGGGATCCGCAACAAGGAATCTAAGATCTGGTTCCAATGCCCCCAGTACATAATGTACAACATCACAAAATTGATCATCAGTTGATGTAGGCATGGAACGGGTTGACACATAATTGACCTGTGGCGGGGAAGATACCATTGGGACAAAAGGACCATTTAGGGAAGATGGTCGACTCGAAGCCATATTTAGATCAGGAAATGAAAGTTGGTCAATGGTGACAATTCTACCTTCATACGGGAGACACATCACTGAAAAGAGTGTTGAAACAATAGCTCCCATGTTGTAAACATAGTCGCGCCCAAGATTGTAATCTAAAGGGCCTAGGACTACCCTCACATTGATATAAACTAGTTTTCCTCCTAAAGTAATAGGCAACTGAGGAAGGATCCCTAATGGTTGACTGGTTCCTTTGTTAAAAGCCAACAGATTCTAGGTAACAGGCACAAGTGGCATCGAACCGAGCGCTCACCAAGAAGTGGAGGAAAGGATACTCACTGGTGCACCTTCATCTATAATAGTGCCAAGTATAACCATATTACAAACCTGTACTGTGATCTGGAAAGGCACATAAGAAGGAAGACGACATCCTGATAGTCTATTCCAATCAAAGGAAGTGACCAAACTACTTGGAGGGGGTACCTTAAGAATAGGAGAATTAACCCCTTAAGTTATGAGAGCGGGAGGATTTTCCTCCTGTCTTGATGGAACAGGAGGAGTGCCCCCAAGCTCATTGGAATTTGAAGAAATGAAAAGAACCTTAGTGGTATCATATTCACTCCCTTCGAGAAAGGTACAATTAACTGAAGGTGAAATTGGGTCAACTATTTCCTCGACCTGTGATTGGTCAGGTATAGACATGGGATTCACATTCAGAGAGAGTGGATTTGATTGACGGTTGATTTGGGTCATTCAATTCATCAACTAGTGAAGGATTAAGGGAGAGTCTCTTGTAACCAAATGGAAGTCGTTGCAGAGAACTAGGATGGTTATCCAATAGTTTTTTGGCTTCATCCAGATAGGGACAAAGGTGAATGGAGTAATTTCCTTCACATAACCTACAAAGAAATTTAACTTTACCCCTCTTTCCATGAACTTTACTATCGCTAGTTGATGGTGTGTCACCAGCATGATCTACAGAATTTGATGACACATGATGATGTGAACGAGAAGATCATTCTTCTAAGATCTGAGGAATACCATAACAATTTCGAAGAAGATGGTCTCCCGTACAAACTTTGCATGGATATCAAAGTTTTTGAGGCTTATTGGATGGTTTCTCATCAAAAGTTCTATTCGAAGCAATGGTTGCTTGGTTGCTGAATTTTCTTCTTCTTCTTCCCTTTCTTCTTCTTCTTATCCACCTGGTTACTAGTGTCAATACTTTTACCAGGTGAAGAGGAAGAAGGGGAGGAGGAAACAACTGGCAAAGGATCAACTTTAGGATCAACTGGAGGTTGATTTTGTCCAGTTGGAGGAGTAATCAATTGCGAAGAAATCACGACATTTTGAACCAAGGAGGTTGAAAACAAACATACTGGCAAGCCAATGGTAAATCCTGGAAGGGACAATGTAGCCATATAAGGAGCACCAATATTTTTGAAAGGAGGAAAAGGACTAGGATTCCCATCAAAAAAAATTCCTTGATCGGTGGACTCTGGATTTGTTGCCATATATCTCAACCTAATATCAACTAAGGAGTGAGCATGGAGCATGTTATCTGCGATGAATTAATTTTATTTTAATCAAAATAACAAAACAAAACAAAATATGGATCATCTAGGCAAAAGTTTTACCAAGCAACTGTGAAATGCAAAATACCTCCCAACGAATTGAGAAGTACGGGCAGACAATCTCCCTGAATGTTGTGTTTGGTGTATCACAATGTACAAGGCGGCTGACTCAATTACCTAAGGATAAATAGCAACCTAATGTAGTCCTCC
Organism: Pinus taeda; assembly: GCA_000404065.3. Taxonomy (NCBI): domain Eukaryota; kingdom Viridiplantae; phylum Streptophyta; class Pinopsida; order Pinales; family Pinaceae; genus Pinus; species Pinus taeda. The sequence goes on from APFE030080137.1 coordinate 11,938, forward strand.
CATATATACCCGAAAGTACGTGGAGGCCCAATCTGTGTTAGCATTGTCTAATGCGAAACTGCACAATGAGAGCATTCCTTTATACTTTACATATTGTAACACCACCCTATATACTCGAATGTATGTGGACGAGCTATGATATACTTACGTACGTGGAATGAGGTATCACGCTCGGAATGTATTGTAGACAAGTTAGTGACAACTACTATGTTTAATGACGCTGGTACACATCTCTAGCCTAGACCTCTAAATGTTATGTGTTAAGTTACAATGCTCCATTAGGTTAATTGAGATAAATTTTAAGTTGATCTTCTTAAGAATTTGCCTTTCAAGGTTCACCACGTGATGTATGTTTGAAATTCCTATAATGCAACTAACATGAGAAACATTCTTTCATTCAGTTTTGACAATGAAAACCTTAACTAGTAGGGATAGAGCAATCAGATTCTTGTAATCAAAGAACAAAGAACACATCTAATGCAATTTCCCTGAACTATTCCTATGAGCACACACAAACTCTTTCAATGCACAATGCAAGTTTTTCTTTTCAATTCCCTTAATGTTGTGATGAACAAAAGGAAACTAATGCACCTAAAATCAATCAATCTTTTTGCAAGAAAGAATACTTTACGACAGTTCCGTTTCGAAAGAAATGAATACTTTTACGACACTTTCTTTTGAACAAAGATTAATCGACTAAAAACTAACTTTGACAATGAATTGATAGTGATGAATAAATCATTTAAGGAACACTAAACAATCAAGGCCAAAGTAAGGCAGGAGAGTAAACACAAATTGATTTCAGAGAGACAAACATCATTGATCATTCAGCAAGTAGAAACAGAAGGAAATTTGGGAAAAATCAAGTCAAAGGAGGGATTTTTTACCTAACAAGTATCAGTGCAACCTTGAGTGGGAGACAATGCGCTTTAGATCACTGTCCTCAAGCTAGGGGTGCTCTGTGCTCTGTCTCTTGACCAGACCTGCGCTGGTGCTAGAGAGGCCATCCTAGGGGCTTGCAAGCACAATTTTTACCAAAAAACACTTCTAAAAGGCTGAAAGAAGATTGATGGAAGCATGTAAAGTCTACTAGGGTATACTAGGATGAAGGAAAACTACCAAGAACGATGATCGTTCCCCATTGGAGTCGCCAATTTGTTATGTGGAATTTTGCATCTACGGATAAACACAATTTCCCTAGGTGGGTAGCTACACCTAGAACAATAGATTTAAAGCGCTTAACCTTTTTCTATAGAAGATAAATAAGACAAGGGACTTATTTTTTATCTTTCACTTTTCTTTTGGCTCCCATCGCTCCTTCTCAAACTTAACTTGCTCGAAAAGTACCTGCAATCATAAATAGAGGACAAAAATAAATCAAAGCAAGAGATCTATCTACTATAAGTGAATGGAATTGAAAGAATTTACACATATAATCATTACACATAAATACAAGAATGTGGGAAAAGGTGTAAACAACTTTATTAAATAGAAGGAAGAATTACAACCATGAATTCTGATCCATTGTCACTCTTCTAGCTTGGGTTCCAACCAACATCACATCAAAATCACAACACTCCGACAACATAACAATACTTGCTTACAATCTCAAACCTTGAACCAACAGTATCTCCTTACAAATTCTCAAATTCCAGCCCCTGATCACTTAGATGAGTGCTCAATTTATAGGCAAATGATGGAGGTTTGGTCATAAATGAAGGTATTGAATGGCCTTAAAAACTTAGATTTAGTTCATGGAGGAAGGGATGAGAGGATAGGAGGTTACTTAACTCATTCCCTATCCAATTTCAAGCTCATATGAGATGATAAGTGTGGGAATCTTCTAGATGGGTCCAAAAGATAAGAATATTCTCAGAACCCTATTTGAATTTCACTCAATCTCGCCCAAAGTAGGTCAAAGTGGGCCTAAGTGCTCTGGAAAACACCCTGACATGGTCCTACTTGCATTGAAGCACACCTACCCTTGTCCAAGGTTGTGCTGGTCCCTCAAGGAGACATTTTTGGAGGGATTCAGGCCAAGAAACTCTCAGGGAAGGAGGCATTCAAAACTATGACTTGTTTAGGGCATGTAGCAACTGAATTAGGGTTTGATGAGCCCTAAAAGTACTGATCTAAATGATGGGAGTGATGTGGCCAAATGGATCTGTAACAACATGCAGGAGTGAAAACAAAAAAAACAACACTTGCGACAGGAGGAAAACATGAAGACGACACCTGCAAAATGTGAACGAACTTAAAGAGACACTTTTCAGAGAAAATATAACATGAAAACAACACTTATTAAATTGAAAGTGAGAAAACGTGAATGCCATAAATGTGAAAGTGACACTTGTGAAAGAGACAATGCGCAAAAATAACAGTTGGGAAAACTCACCGAAATAGAAGTAAAAACACAACCAAAGTGAGGAAGATTGTCAAAATAAGTGCACAATGATTGTTGACATGATTTAAATGTCACACAATCATTTTCTTCATAGACAATGCTATGCTTGTTCAAGCTACTGTAAAGGAAAGTGTGCTCATGAGTTCAACTAGGACTATGCATGTGTGAGAAAGTGACTTGACAAATAGAAATTTGAGAAGAAGACTTAAATTCTTTGAAAAACATCATTCTACCATGAAGACACCATAGAGAAATAGATTGTGAGGTCCTGAATAGGCTCCAAAATTCAAGTGTGGGAAAAGTTTGGGAGGGTTTTGATTGCAACATCAACACTTAACGACACACTAGCAGAACTCCAGCTTCTCTATTTAGGTTTAATTATCTAAGTGAAAGGTATCAGTACATAAGGAAGTATTGATTTCCCATACATATTACCCATGTTTTGCTACTTATCCCATTTAAAGATATAGTCCCCTCTATTCTTTGTTCATATTGAAACACATCAATATAAGACTAGTCATACCTCGATTATTTCGATAGGGGAGAAGGATAGTAAGTATATTGAGATTTCAAGCACATTACTTAGTGTTGCTCCACTTACAGAAAGCCTGAATAGTACCATGACATAGTCACCTCAAGAGAATACAAGCATCACTTCACTACTAGCAGGCCTCGATAGTACCCCGGTGAAGTTGCTTACTTCACCTCTCTGCATAGGAACCCTTTCTCTTCTTTCATCATTTATTTATTTTACTTAGAGAATTATGTTTAGGCACTTATTTATTTATTGGGGTGAATGTTAGGTCCATATACTACTAGTGTAACCCATTATTGTTATTAGTGAAACCCCCTTATTGTATTATTGTGCTCATATAGTCCCCATGTTATTATTATTATACCCCATAGAAGCCCATCATTGTTATTGTTGTGCCCCTACAATATTATTATTATGTAGGACCTGATTGTATTGGACCCCTTAGACTCCTATATATAGAAAGGAGGTCTTCTCATTTGTATCATCCAAGAATTTTTCATTTGTGTAATGTAAATAAGGTTTCCCCCTCAAAGAGGCTTATTTTGAAGGCGTTGATCTATCTTTTCTTCTATTTTGTGAGCTGGTTGCATAACATTTGGTATCAGAGCTCTGGATTCTAGGGTTTCGCTGCTCCAAATAGGTCACCATGGAATGTTTGATATAACTTTTGCACTACGAAGTTTTAGAAGCTAAAAAAAACCCATTTGAGATGAAATCATTTTGCACCTCGGGACCAAATTTCAGATCTTGTCTCACTATATTGCTGGAGATATGATCTGAGGAAGTTAGGGTTTTTGCAAGTTCCATAATTCCACCTCAAATAGGTCATCGTGGAATTTCGCTATAATTTTTTTTCTACAAAGGTTTAGACTCTTAAATTAAAACACATTTGAGAATAAATCCTAGTGAATCTCAAGCCCGAATTTCAAATCTTGTTTCGCTATATTTTCTAAGATATGATCCAAGACATTTAGGGTTTCTGCAGTCTCCTGAATTACATCCCAAATAGATGACCTTGGGAAAATCGTCATAACTGTCTCTCTAAGCATCAAAATGAAATTTCATAAGAAGTTATAGAAAGAGGATGGACTCTAGTTTTATTTGTATTGGTTGCAGGTCCTAAGGTTGTATCAGTGACACGTGGAATTTCATACAAGTTCTCTCTACTGAAAAAGCTTATAATCAAGTCATCTTGGAAGACTGGGAATAACTCTTTCTTGGAGAATCCAATTTCAATCAAACTAGTGGCATTGGAAAGAGGATGTGGAGGGCTACCATAGATCACAATTTCAGAATTTTTAGATTTGAAACTACAGAGTTACATTCGTTTAAATATCAAGCTCCTAAAAGAAAGAAAAAGAGATATGAGGAAGTTTGATGGCAAGGATTTGGTAACATGGATACTACAGATGGAGCAATATTTTGATCTACATGATGTGCAACTATTAAAAAAGGTAAGTATTACATATTTATATTTAGAACTGCATCAGTTTGTATGGTATAGATGGTTGTGTTCTCGTAAATCACTTGTCACCTGGTCAATTTTCATAGAGGAAATGATAGCACATTATGAGGAGACAAAGAGAAACACCTTCTTGAGCCAATTGATAAATCTCAAACAAAAGGGTTCAATAGAAGAGCACATTTAGGAATTCCAAAAATTGAATATAAGGGTACATGATATTCTAGAGAAGCAGAGTATTGATGTCTTCACAAGGACTTTAAAAGATAACATTCAACATGAGGTTTGCCTTTTGGAACCTAATTCATTGAAGAAGGCATACAAGTTGGCAAGAAAAGTGGAAAGAAAAATTATGGCAACAAGGAAGTCTACCACTCACAACTATAAAGATGGAAGTGTTGTTTCTCCCAGCCTTCCACAACCTACAAGGTTGACACCACAACAATTGGTGGAAAAAAGAGTAAAAGGGCTTTGTTACAATTGTGATAGAAAATACATTAAAGGTCATAAGTGTGCTGAGAATAAATTATTTTACATATATTATGAAGAGGAGGAAGAAAAGGATCAAGAAACATCAAAAGAAGAGGATATACACCGGGAACCAACCCTAGAGAAAGAAGAAATGAATCAGGCCATATCTTGTACTGCATTGGAAGGAATTACCACTCCTCAAACTCTCAAGACAAAAGGACATACCAAGAAGAAGAAGGTTCAAGCAATGAAATATCAAGAAGAAAAGGATCAACAAACATCAAAAGAAAAGGATATTCACCAGGAACCAACCCCAAAGAAAGATGAAATGGATCTGACCATATCTTGTAATGCATTAGCAGGAATTACCACTCCTCAAACTCTCTAGATAGAAGGACATATCAAGAAGAAAAAGGTTCAAGCAGTGAAAGATCACATTGAGCATCAACAAAAAGTTCTCCAACTTTTAAAGGATAACCTCACTTTGGCACAGAATAGAATGAAACAATAGATAGATCAATATCCCAGCGAAAGAAGTTTTGATGTAGGTGACTAGGTATTTCTACAACTACAATCATACAAACAAATGTCACTCAATGAAGCTAAGAAGGATAATAAATTATCACCAAAGTATTATGGTCTGTACAAGGTGTTACAAAATATTGGTACTATGGAATACTAATTGGAGCTTCCTGCATCTTCTCGAGTGCACCTAGTTTTCCATGTTTCATGCTTAAAGAAGGTTATAGGTGAGAAGATCGCAGTTCAAACAATATTTCAAGAACTTGACGAGGAAGGAAAAATCATATTGGAATTGGAAGAAGTCACAAAAACAAGAAATCAACAGCTATGGAATAGATCAATTTTAGAGTATCTCATCAAGTGGAAGAACTTACCCTCTGAAGATTCGACATGGGAGGATGAGAATTTTATACAAAAGTGTCCAAAACTACTCAAGCAATGAGGACAACACTTTTTGAAGGAGATGGGCATGTTAGGTCCCTATACTTCTAGTGTAACCCCTTATTGTTATTAGTGAAACCCCCTTATTGAATTATTTTGCCCATATAGTCCCCATGTTATTATTATTATGCCCCATAGAAGATCACTATTGTTATTGTTGTTCCCCTACAATATTATTGTTATGTAGGCTCTTATTGTATTGGGAGCCCTTAGACTCCTTATATAGAAAGGAGGTCTTGTCATTTGTATCATCCAAGAATTGTTCATTTGTGTAATGTAAAGGAGGTTTCCCCCTCAAAGAGGCTTATTTTGAAGGCGTTGATCTATCTTTTCTTCTATTTTGTGAGTTGGTTGCATAACAGTGAAAGAGGGATCCCAAACTATTGAGAGCATAAGAGTTTCTTTCTTATTTTAAGGGATTTGAAAGATACATCATCGTTTTAAAGTTTTTTCTCCTTTCTCTTCTCTACTCAGTACAGTCAACAAGTCGAACCACCATTCAATACAAGGTAGAGTCAAAATGAAAATCCTAATACGGATACGATCTTCATGGTTTGACCAAAGTCTTTTTGTCCATAAAAAAAAACATATTTTCCATTTATAAAACCCAAGATAGAGAAGAGGCAACAGGTTAGCCAAGCATTGTTTGTCATCACAACTGCCCTTTTCAAGTTTTCCCACATCATCCTTTGAACCAAATACGAACATATTTCATGAAAAGTATTATTAAATAAAGGGACAAAATAAAATACATGACAAAACAACAAAACAAAACCAAGAGAACAAAAGGAAAAAATTACATGCACAAATGTAGAGACTAGATGGAAAGCAGGATAGAGGGGCGATGCAATACAAGGGAAACTAAACTAAACTGAGCCTACTCCTAACCTAATCAGCAAGAAGGTCAAGGCTAAGTGTCATTATATTTCCAATTTATCCATCGTCATTCCTGACCTGCAACCACAAAGATACAGTCAATTAAAAGCAATAGAAAACAAAGTGCAATAGAAAAGATAAGACCTTTGAAAATTTGCACAACTGACTAAAGGTCTAGCTTATTAACAAAAGAATTTGTCATAATGACCAGTTTTATCCATTTTTTATATTTACCTTATTGATTGAAATATCGATGATACAAACCTTACAGGTTTCTTGCAAATACACATTCATTTGTGTCTTCAATTCTTGCAAACATCAAAAATATCAAAACTTGTTATTTACAACGGAGCTTGCTAGGTAATATTGCTCTAACCATTTAGTAATTAAATCATGATATTAATAACAACCACTTTGAAGACCCTCAGACTAATGTGAAGATAAACTCTCAATTAAAACATTCAAATCACAAAGAGAATCTCTAGTATGATGATCAGATTGGTCAATTAGCATATAAATTTCTTAAGTCTTTATCGGTTCTATTTGTATCCAATTACATGCAAAGTCAACAATAAGAAATCTTAGGGCATTTAAAACAATTGTTGACATTGTGAATCCAGGAAACCAACTAGGATACTAAGTTGACAAAAGATTAGACATTAGAGGAATTTTGAGGTCTAAAATGGGCCTTTTGAGAAAAATGCACAACCAAAATAAACTTTATAAGGACTAGCATGATTCAAGATGATGATGTCAACCATGGGGGATGATTCACCATTTTTGGAGTAAAAAAGTAAAAATATTAAAAAATAATAAAACTACATTTTCAACTCGTATTTCAACTTATATCCCTAAGTTTTTGCTCAAATTTCGAGCGAGAGTGCTTGTTGGATGCAAAATTTAATCCATCATCCAAATAGTACCCATGTGGCATACTTTCGATGGACCCTGCTACACGAAAAATGAGAAATAAATGAAAACACGTTATTGCAATCATGTTTTTCATTTATTTGTCATTTTTTGTGTAGTGGAGTTCATCGAAAGTATGCAACATGGGTACTCCTTCGATGAGGGATCAAATTTTGCATCCAATGAGTGTTTCTGTTCGAAATTTGAGTAAACCCATAAGGAGACAAATTTAAAATACAAGTTAAAAAATAGTTTTTTTCCTTTTTCCCTCTAAAATTTGATGATGTAATCTAATCTTATTTTATTATTTCCACTATTATTTTATAATTTCCTTCGAAGGCCCATTTTATACCTCAAAAGCCCCCTAATGAATATGTGTCAAATCAAATGAAATACTTATATCAACACAAGGTTTTTGGCCGGTTGAATGATTGGAGTAAATGCAATTACTCTGGAAAAGGAAATGTGTTAGGAATATGATTAGCTTCTTGACATGCACAAAAGAGATAAAAATATGATCATATTTGGAAGAGTTTAACAGAGAAGGATCCTTCAACCCAGAATCACCTTTACCTCGATCATCAAAATTACAAGATTTGAAACTGTAAGGATCCGTGAAATATGTGCTTTCTAACCTTTGGTTAATATAAAGGATTCACATGAAAAGGAGTTAACCACACAAGAATCCTTTATCTGATCATAAATTCTATCTTGAGCATCAAGAATATTAACTTGGAAATGTTGAAAGTCCTTCAAGGGTAAACTCACATCCAATGGAATAATGTTAAGGAAATAATTATGCACAAAAATCTGGATCCAACTTAGTTCGGAGACCTCGACAAGATTGTGAGGACCGAAGGTAACTATCAGTAAGGGTTGAAGTGCCTCAACTTGCTAACAGGTCTCGGAACATTCTAGTGGTGGATCATCAAATTTGGGTGGTTTGGAAAAATCAGTAGGTAGACATGCACCACTATCATCTGATGTATCAATGAAAAAATTGCTAGTGCCACTGGTTTGATCATATTTAAGATTAAACACATCATATTATTGGAAGATAAAGAATATAAACATACTGATCAAAGAATTCCCTTGATTAGATGGAGTAGGAACGTCTTCCTCCTAACTTACAAAAGATATACAATTTAATAGATTATGAATGATAGATTCAAACTTTTCATCCTCTGAATTTAGTATCACACCATCATGTCCCTCATTGCAACCACGATCAATAAGATAAAGATCCAAATGGTTTAGCGGGGTTGCTAGCATGAAAAAATTATAAAACATATTCGGGTACAATGAATAGTGTGCTAGAGATGAAGAAACATTGAAGACTCAGGAGGAGGAGGAGAAGTTGTACTTAAATTAGATTGAACTTGAAAGAATAACATATCAACATCATTATAATGGTAAGAGAAAGGCATACCAATATGACACTCAGATTGACCAGGATCTTCCAAAGATTCAAAAACCTGAAAACTTACCTTTTCAGATTTGGCATCTAAATATGTATAAATTATATGGGATTCAAGATCATTTTGAATCAAAAGAGAATCCTAATTCACAAATGGAGATTGTAAACTATGAGAAATAGATTTTGAGTTGGTACCCTACAAATTAAAGCCCTCAGAAGAAGAGAAGATATCATCTGATATAATTGGATATTCACCACCATATGTGTTAATGGAAACATAGATGTCATGGTTATGATTATCCAAAGTCTCAACTTGAATGTGGGGTTCATATTCATTTGACATGTTATCAAGATTACAAGATCGATCATCAGACAGAAGTGTGAGATCCTCTTGAAAGAGAGGAAAAATACAGGCCATATCTTCAACACTTTGCTCTTGTACATGTGAAATACAACTACCTCATTCTGTATTACCACTTGAAACAACATGTTGTACATATTTATGAGTTGAAGTAGGTGAAACAAGCAGATCATGAAACAAAGAATCATGAAAAATGGATGACGAAGGTTAAAGAGTATCAGAAATTAAATCAAATTCAAGAGTTGAATCATTCATATTGATTTGATATTATTGAAAATCAGAGGAATTAATTTTCATTTTAGGCTCGATCCAATTAATGAACCATTCCAATTTATCCCCCACAGGATCTGAAGCATGAGAAGGGGATGGAAGTGGAGAAGGCAGATCAACAACTTGATTTTCATACTTCCCAACTTTGGCATCATCACTAGGGGCTGCCAAATTTGTACTGGAAAAGGAGGAGGACAAGGAAAAAAAGGAATAACAGGTTCCTCCTCAAAATATTGAAGTGTCACATGGTTATCCAAAGTTGGGGAGATAAAATCATATGGGGGTCCGAATTCAAAAGATATGAAAGAGAGGAGAATCAAATTCTAATTTTTTTCCATGATGAAATGTGAATCAACCATTCCTTTGAGAAATTCATAGAAAAGGTGAAGAAATCAATTACGAAAATCCTCTGCAGATTCACTAGGTTCCATTCTATGAAAATCAATTCTATCACATACATCTTGATACTCATACCTATCAAAGGCTTCATGAAGCTCCTTAACAAGTTGCTCAGGTGAATGGATAGAAGTAGCAGGATGACATCATTTCTTGACCCAACCTTCAAATGTGAGGGTGAACAACCTAGACACAACATCTTTATAATCAATTCCATTATAGAGACAAAAATGCATAAATTTAAAGAAGTGTTCGAGGTCAGTTAGTTCACTCTCCATCAAACATAAATTGAGACAAGCCATGAATGATTTATGCAAGGATGGTAAAATCAGGCTCCTTATAAAAACATCCAGGGATTACAATTTGGGAAAGAATCATTTAAGATAAGATATTCAAAATAGACTCAATGGGCATGGATTTTCATATGGCCCTCCTTCTAGCACTAGAATGTTAAAAGTATTGGATACCACCAACATACAGGGGCTCTCCCCGATGTGAAGTCCTAATTAGACCTCACACCATTTGGAGTAGGATTTCCATATGGAGTATCGGCCTAGCCACCATAACACAAAGGTTCATATTGGTTTCAACAGATAACATAAGAGATTATAAACATAAACCTTGAACAAGCAAGTAAGTTGACATTGTGAAAAACCAACTACAATGTGTAAGAGGATACATTCACAAGGGGGGAGACAAAAGTGGGTCTATGGAAGGAATTAACTGTACTAACATAAGATAGGCACACGAGCACATAAAAATATTTGTTAGAAACATAGTTCACATAATGATTGTAAAGAAAATACACACACATTCAACAAGATAATTACCAAAGCCATCGATATATTTTAATTTCTTCTGTACATATGAACACAACATATACCATAAACATCCCAAGAATAGTCCTAAAATATACAAGCATGAAAATGAGTTGGCTCATTAAATTTCAATTAGGTGAAAGATACAAGTACACAGTTACAATGGTGAGGCACTAGCTCCAGTAGTGGAACATTAAGTCGCTTCTTTCTTCTCCAAAGAATAGTTTTATCTCTTATGCCAAGTAGAGAAGCCAAGACTAGCTCTCCAAATCCTAAGCCTCCAAAATCCTTTTTCTTGAGTTATTAGGTTTCTTTTATAACAAGAGGAATGAAATTTCATCTCCCCTTGAATCTTGGTTTACCCTCATGACTCTTGGACTTCTAATAGGTCCTTTGGACTTCTAAACAACTCTTGAACTTATAAATGACCTTTGGACTTATCTATATGACCTTTAGACTTCTCCTAAATATATTTTGTCCATATATGACTAAGTGACTTTTCATATTCCACGAATGACCCTTGGACTTCTACCCATTCCATTTTGTCCTTTTATTTGAATATACATCATTGCATTCCACATGATGATGTGTCATGACACATGAACACATACTGACCATTATGAGGACAATTGTACAAGTTACAACTTGATAGTGATTGTTGGGTGCAGGAATTACACTTAAGCAAACTTCTCAACACTTAAATTGTCAACCCAAGGGATTCGTAAAATTAGAAATGAAGAACAGGCAATCCTAGAGATGGTATGAATACTTCTAATGTCAATCCCTACTTTCTTTAAAGGAAAGATTGCATAATCAAACTAAAAATAGAAAAAGGCAACTTGAACCATCAAAATAATCTAAGACTAGAACAAGGAAGAATGCATTTGCAAAAGGGATTTAGAAATAAAGGGGAAATCACTCTAGCTAACTATTGATTAACTATTGAGTATGTGTTTTTCTTTAGCATAGACTTAGCAGTCTCATCAGATGGGCCCTTCAAACCTGCTTATGTAGAGATTTCCTTCTTGCACTAATCTGTCCTGCAGTATTGCAGTCTCCTTGCACTAGTGCAGGAACAGAGATTTATGCAAAGGGTATAAATGGTGTCTTTACTAAAAGTGTTTTACTTCCTGTGAGGGCTTGTACTTTTTCAGGTTCAGAGCACTCAAATCCCATGGCAAGAAACTAGTTCTTGCACCAGATCAGAGCTTCTTGTGTTTAGCATCTAAAATATGTGCTTAGTTACTACAAGTGTTATTATACTATGAAATCAAATTTCACACATAAAAATTAATGTTTCTGATTTTGACAAAGTGCAAAAATAAAGAAACAATCCATATAATTTATCTTGTCATAAACTGTTTAATGAAAGCAAGAAAGTTGCGGGAAGTAAACTAGAAAGGCTTGCTACATTACACCAACATGCACTAGTGTAGGTTCATTTATCCTGCTTAGAACAGGCGGGGAAAACCAACCAAACAGAACTGTAGAAAAGGAATAACACACCAATGTGCACTGGTGTAGGTTTATTTCTCTTGCTTGGACCAAGCGAGAAAACCAATCCAAAATTAGGTACAAGAAAATGAATAACACACCAACATGCACTGGTGTAGGCTTATTTCTCATGCTTGGACCATGCGGGAAAACCAACCTGAAATTGGGTACAGGAAAATGAATAGCACACCAACGTGCATTGGTGCGGGTTTATTTCTCTTGCTTGGACCAGGCGGGAAAACCAATCTAAAATCAAGTGCAGGAAAAGGAAATTTAACTACTTCACACAGTGAATCCACTTTCACTCAAACAGGAATACATGTGCTTGAAATTAAATCACACTTGACAATATAAACATAATTTACAAGAAACAGGAAATAGGGTAAATGTGCTAGGTTGGTTGGGCCCTAGCCAACCAGCCCGTTTCCTTTTCAAATAGAAATGTTGCTCAGTACTTTATCAATTCATCATCTTTTAAACACAAAAATACAATTTATAAAACATGAGGTGGAGCTCCCTTCTTATTAATTCACTGAGGCAAATACATGTGTGAATACATAGTCCAGCCTAGATTCAGGCGATAACAAAATACAAACCTGTTACCGCCTCGCTCGTTGTATCTCTATTCTATACCAACTTCTATCAAAACTTATCTCGTCCTATTTACATTCTTCATCATATAGATATTTGGCCGAAGGCCAAAAAGATCGTTTAACCAATTACATAACCGATATGCAGAATTTAGCTTCTCGACCTTCAAAATTAGACAATTCAACAAAACTGGTTGTATCCAATCTCCAGCTATTCGTTCTTCATAAACTCGATCTTGGCTGCCTTTGGATTGACCTTGTTGTCGTGGCTGGAGCTCGGTTACCTTCAGATCTATCTTGTTGTCGTGGCTGAATTTGATCAAAATGAAGCAGTGATCAAGGAGGTTCGGATCTGCTGCAAGGATTTGTTGTGCTGGCACTAGTGCAAGATCTGATCTTGCACTAGGATCAGTGGTTGCGGTAAGAACTTGAATACCAAATAAACATTGGAGATATCGATAAGTTACAAGAGTGATTATAAGCAAGAAATCATGTAATAAATAATTAATTAATGCTAAGTTAAGTCAAAAATATGAAATATAAATTTCATAAGAAATATGTCATCATTCTTGGACTAGTGCAAGATGAGGGTGTATAAGAGAGGTAAAATAGCGGTAAATGGTTATGATTTAGGAAGGGGAAAATGGAAAAAAGAGAGAAAATTAGGGGGCTAACATCCTCCCATCCCTAACGTGTTGTGTGTCCTCACACAACTCTTTACCTCTGCAAAAAACTTCAAAACTTTGAGCATTCCAGCTCAATCCTGCTCTAGCATACTGTCATCAGCCTACACTATTTCAGACTTCTTCTTTTTGATGTTCTTTAGTTTCTTTGTCACCTTTTTAAGTCGCTTGAAACATCGCGCAACTCGGTACTTCCAGACTTTAACTTCTCTTTTCTTTTTCTGGATCCCCACCATCAATTCTCCTCTACTCTGTTCTTTATCCTCCTGCGCTTTGGCTACAAGCTATTCTAAGTTCTACACTTGAAGCTCTAGTTCAACTACTCGAGCAGCAAGAGTTAACAAATATTTTTCCTTTTCTGTTTTAGCAGGGGTTGTGTCTTACTCAAGGACCTCAATATCGTTCATGATCGCATCAAGAAATTCTTCTTCCTCTAGTCCCTCTTCCTCTGGTTCTTCATCTTCTGGGGGTTCTTCTCCTCCTACTTCTTCTTCTTCTATCCCTTCTTCTTCTTCCTCTTCTTCTTCTTCGGGTTCTACCTCTTCTTTTTCGGGTTTTGCCTATTCTTCTTCAAGTTCTGCCTCTTTTTCTTTAGGTTTTGCCTCTTCTTCTTCGGATTCTGCCTCTTCTTCTTTGGATTCCACCTCTTCTTCTTCTACTTCTTCTTCTTCTTCTTCGTCTTATGGTTCTACTCCTCCTGCTTCTTCTTCTTCTACTTCTTTGTGTCTGGTTCTTCTTCTGGTTCTTCTTCTTGTACAGGTGCAGGAGGGGATTCAACGCCCTGTGGGGACTGTGGTTCTTTGTCTGCATCAGATACTTTATTCTTTTTCTGGGTCTTTTTAATGAAATTGGCCAACAGAGGGTCTTCGACCTCTGCAAATTTTTTTGCTTCCGCAAGGACTAACAGGTTGTCATTTTTGGGGGTCTGTGTCTGTACTGGTGGCATAGAAGGAGTCTCTTCAACTAGTGCGCTAGTTGTCTTCTTATTTGAAGATGGGACCTTTTTTGCTTTTTCAGATCATTTCCTTTTTGCACTGGTGCAAGAAGGACTCCCTTTTTCATTTTTACTCAGGCCCTTGCTTGTGTTGGCAGGGTCCTCTATCTCCTTTCCAGTGGCTGTCTCTTTGTGCAGTTGTTTTAATAGCGCCTCCCATGTCATGCCTTTAACTTCTAGCTATTTCAGGACCAAAATTTTTATTAGGCCATGGTGATATAGCTTTGTGTCGACCTAGTCTGCTCGTCCATCCTACATAATTTTAGCCATCTTTTCCAAACTCTTGAGCAGAAAATAGGGGAAATTCATCCTCCACCGGACATGTCGGCTAGCTTCAAAATGTTGCAGCATTATAAAATGATATACCAAAGTGCGGGTGTATCTTCCCTCACAGGTCAAAAACTTATGTAGGATGAAAAGGAGGTCTTTCCACTGTCCAAGCAGGGCACTATGCAGAACTCCTACCTTCCATTCGACCTCTATCTTCTTGTTGACGACGAAAGGTTGCCATCGCTTCCTTTCTAGTTTCAGATTTTTAAACCACTGTTCACCATTGTTCTCCAAGCCTATCGTTGCTGCTATAAATTCTTTTGTGACTTTAAATTTGAGAGGCCCAATTTTCACTCAGCCATTTCTAAAACTCCTCGCAAACTGTAAAGCCACTTCTTTATCATGCCCGTCAAACTTTTGCAAGAACTGGAGAAAGCCTAAGTCTCGCAATAGTGCAAGACTATTGCAATACTCGGCAGTCTGCTCTACCCTACTGAGAGACGAGGGTTCGTTCTGAACAGATAGCATTGCTACTTAACGACTATGAACAGTTAAGAATTTCACATGCAATACTGGGGAAATCGGCTCTTATATAGAGATCCAACTGTCCACCATCCTTTCCATCTTATCACCCGTTCATTCACCGTAGATGCACAGCAACTTTGAGGTCGGGCTAGATTGGTACTTGTGGCAGTGTTTTAATGGCTAGGTGAGGTAATCATTATGAGTGAAGGACATCTAGGATTATGGTGGAGAGGGATAATTATGTCCAAGCAACGGTTAAAACATTTCTGCATTCCTTCATAATTCAAAAAAGAACTTAGCATTCATTAAAAATGATCATGATTTCTAACTTAAAAACACCTTGTACTTTAAATAATTTTCTCCTAGTTAGTATGATAGCATAAGTACTCATCGGCTAAGTGAAAGGAATTCATATAAATTTTCATGATGACCACTTTCCTATGTCATATGCTATGAAAAGAATAACTTGCACTATGTTTCTGACAGGGTGCATGCTTGCACCACTTAAATTATACTATTCTGTTGGTGCCATTCTCCTTGCTTTATCACATAGGACAACATGCTTGCACTAGTGCAAGCATAATATCTAAAAACAAAGAAGTTAAATAAAATATAGGTTGGACTTCCACATGACTTCCTCAACTTATACTAAAATTTTGCTTCGCCCTTTCTTGATGCTTCAAAGCATATCCTTTTGCTCTTTGTGTGCAAGATCCTGCAATGAATTCATGAGGGAATAAAGAAGTGGGAAAAGGGAAATTTCGGAATGGGAAGGAATTATGTTACAGGGATTCCAAGAATAGTACTAAAAGAGGGAATAAACAGAAGTGGGATAGGGAAAAAATTTCAAGGGTAAAGTGGGATTTTTTCAAAGTGGATAGGGTAAATTTAGAAGAATGTGGGAAGGTTAATCATTCTAGGATTGAAGAAGAAAATTGAGGGAATATTACAAAAGTGGAATATGAAGAAAGGCAGAAAATTTTCTGGAAGATCTACTTGCACTAGTGCAAGAAAAATAACTGCAGCGAAAATTAAGCATTACTTGAGTAAAAATATCCATGCTAATTACCTCAATTGTATAAAGGTTGGTTCTGTTGAACCTGCTTTTACTTGGTGGTCGCTAGCATATCTAAAGATCAAGAAATATTTTCTTTTTATTGGAAATTTTTGATCTTCCTGCCAGCGAGCTAGTTTTCAGGTTGATCCTTTTGCAACGATGTCAGCGAATTGATTTTCATAATTACAGGAAAATATTTTTTCTTTACATTTTTTCTTTTTTCTTTTTTCTTTTTTTAAGAAGAAAGAGAATTCATGTTTTCAAAAATTTGGTATTACCATTCACCAATACCGTCCCAAATTGTTGTTGGACTTGTTGAGTAAAATCTTTCCTGGTAGGTGGCTAAAAATACTTCTTTAACCTGTGTCCATTTACCAAGAATACTGAATTTTGTCCATCAATAGTTTTAACTTCCACTGCTCCATTCTCGAATACTCGGATCACTTCATAAGGCCCCATCCAACGTGTATGTAATTTCCCTTTAAATATTTTAAATCTAGAATCATAAAGGAGCACCCAATCACCTGGTTGGAATTGCTTTTTTTGAATAGACTTGTTATGCCACCTTTTACGTTGTTGTTGAATTAGTATGTTATGCTGAACAACATCCCTATGAAATTCATCTAACTCATTTAAATGGAGAAGACGTTGTTGTTGTGCCTCAAAGAGATCTAGTCCTAACTGAACTGCAGTTCTGAAAGTTTTGATCTGGAATTCAATTGGTAACAGAACCTGTTTGCCATATACCAGCTCATATGGTGTATGTCTCGTGTTATTTCTCCAAGAGGTTTTGTATGCCCACAAAGCCTCTGGTAATCTTTCAGCCTAGTCCTTTCGATGCATATTTACTGTCTTTGTCAGAATGGACTCAATCACTTTGTTCATGGATTCCACCTGGCCATTTGCTTACAGGTGATACGGCGTGGATTTCCTATGTCAGATATTATATTTCTCCATCACTCCCTGTACCATAATAGAAATAAATTGTGGACCATTGTCAGAAACAATTTCTCTAGGCACACCAAATCTAGTAAAGATTTCAGTAAAAAGAAAATCAACAACAACTTTTTCTGTAGCAAAAGAAACAGCTTTAGCTTCTACCATTTTGTAACAAAATCTATACAAACCAAGATATGCTTTTTACTTAATGATGTTGGATTTATTGGCCCTATAAAATCAATAGCCCATTTTTCAAATGGCTCAATCATAACTTGGGGGCATAAAGGCATTTCATTGGTGTGATTAGGCTGGCCCATTCACTGACAGCTATCACAATGCCTAACATATTGTTTGGCATCCTTAAACAAGGAAGGCCAAAAGTAACAAGCATGCAATACTTTATATGCAGTCTGCTTATCAGTGAAGTGGCCTCCACAAGGTTCATCATGAGCAGATTTCAATATGTCAAACACTTCCTCCTCTCTTACACACCTACAGATAATCAGATCTAGACCAGTGTAAAATAGATCTCCTTGAATCTAGGAATATGCAACACTTTTCTGAACAATACTTCACTTTTCACTAGTGGACAAGTGGGGTGGTGTTTTCCCAGTAACCAAGTAGTTAGCAATGTCAGCAAACCACGGGGAATCTGTTGTCATAGCAAAAATATGTTCATTCGGAAAATCATCATTAACAGGAGTTGCTTCACTAGGATTATCTAATCTAGAAAGAAAATCTGCTACAACATTAGATTTTCCTGGTCTATCAACAATAGTAATATTAAATACCTAAAACAATAGTAACCACCTAGTCACTCTACCATGAGTTAATGGATTGTTCATCAAATATTTGATCGCGGAATGATTAGTACGTACAAATACTTCATATCCTGTAATATAGTGTCTGAACTTATTAATTGCAAAAATTACAGCTAAAAACTTCTTCTCTGTAACTGTATAATTTAAATCAGCGAAAGAAAAATTCTTACTAATATAATAAATAGCATAGGACTGTTTACTTTTTCCTCTTGTCCTAAAGTTACGCCAATAGCCAAATCTGAAGAATCAGAGGAAATGTGAAAAGGCAGAGACCAGTTAGGACCTCTCAAAACTGGTGCATGTACTAACTTTTCCTTCAATGTTTCAAAAGACTGTTGGCAAGCTGTGGTCCAAGAAAATTCACTATCGTTAGCTAGAAGTTGGAAAAGAGGGGTAGCTATCTTAGAAAAAATTTCAATCAATCTCCTATAGTAACTAGCATGTCCTAAAAAACCTCTTACTTCCCTTTGAGTTTTGGGTGCAGGAAGATGCAGAATGATTTCGTTCTTTGCTGGATCAACCTGGATACCTTTACTAGAAATCAAATGGCGAAGTACCACTCCTACTTTGCACATTAATCTACATTACTTGTCACTCAAGGCGAGATGGGCTTCCTGACAATGAAGAAGTACTTTTTCCAAATTTTCGAGAGCTTCCTGAAAAGAATCACCAAACACAGAAAGGTCATCCATATAAATTTCTACAAATTCTAGATCAGCAAAAATGGCCAGGACTGCCCTCTGAAAGGTAGTCGGGGTATTACATAAACCAAAGGGGAGCACTCTATAAGCAAATGTACCCCATGGACATGTAAAAGTAGTTTTATCCTAATCATCAAGTGAAATCTGTATCTGGTTATAACCATTGAAGCCATCCAAAAAGGAAAAAAAATTCTTTCCTGAAAGGGTATCAAGCACCTGGTCAATGAAAGGGAGAGGGAAGTAATCTTTGAGAGTGCCTTTTTTTAATTCTCGATAGTCAATACAAATACACCATCTCCCATCTTTCTTAGGTACTAGCACTAATGGAGAGACCCACTGACTGTCGGAAATGGGATAGATAAAACTAGCATCCAAGAGTTTATGTACTTCTTCCTTCACAATATCTCTTAGAGTTGGATTCGTTCGCCTTTGGGGTTGGTGAATAGGTTGGGCTCCTTCCTGAATATAGATGTGATGTGTACAAGTTTCAGGGGGAATACCCTTCACATCTTCATAGCCTCATGCAAAGGCACTAAGATGGTTTTACAACAAATTCACAAGCTGCTCTCGCTGAGATGAGTCCAAATCTGAACTAATATACAAGGATTTACTGAGGCTAATCTCAACAAGAGTAGTATCAGGCTCAGGAGTACTCAAAGGGGTGGTCAAATGTAGCAATACAGAAGAATGAGAATCATGGTTATCTTGAAAATCTAGGTTGAAAATCTGGCTCAATAGCTCAAAATTAGGCATAGTATCTAGGTTATTCAGGAAATCTTGAATCTCATCTTCTTGTGAAGACCCAGTATGCTGATGGATAAGGGAAATGGGTTGAGTCTCCTTATCACTGCTCTGATCCAACCATGAAGTATCTCGAATGTCCTGAATGGATCTGGCAGGGGGTATAAGGTAACTTTCTTCCTAGAATCTCCATGCGAAATATACATATCACCGAAGCGACATCTAATATATGCATCGGCTGTAGCAAGCCATGGTCAACCCAAGATCAAGGGATGTCCTCCTACTGGGTTCTTTGGCCGAAGCACAATGAAATCAGTAAGATATTCCCAAGAATCTAATGAGATGATCACATCGTCCAATACTCCTTCTGGCTTAATTTTAGATCTATCCACTAATTCAAGCACAATGGGAGTGGGGCGAAGACGGGATATCCGAAGTTGATCCATTGTTTTCTTAGTCATGACATTAATGGGGACTCCCAGGTCTATAAGAACATTAGAGATAAAGACATTACCAATCTGAACTAAGACAACAGGGTTTCTGGGATCAATATATTTTTCCATAGACACACATCCCGTCATCAACTTTGCTGCTCTACCAACAAATTGAATGGTTTGGGGTTCCAATCTCTTCCTCCCGGGTTTCTTGAGATAGAGTTCCTTAATAATCTTGGTACAAATAGGGATCTCTTTGATGGCTTGGAGCATAGGTATCTTAATGAAAAGATTCTGAAGCTCTGATGCCAAGCTAGTCTCAGGAATAGGCTCACTTCTTTCCATTACTAGCCTCTCTAGGAAGGGAGGCTGGTTGGAAGAAGATGGCAAGGATTCAAAGGGTAAGGGCTGCTTAGTGACAACATTCAAAGAATGATTAAGAGTTTCCTCTTCTTCTTTCTCTTCAACAATCACTTCAGGTTGCTTCTCATTTTATGATGTTACAGTCCTTCCCGATCTTAATTTAATATCATGAACCCTAACTGGAATAGACTGGTACTTGAATAAAGGTGGATTTGTTACATATATCATTTGCACTGCTTTATTATTGTTAGGATTGGGCATAGGTTGAGCAGGCAAATGAGGAGGTCAAAAAGGTGGAGGTAAAGGTAATGGTGGAGTAGATTGACTCGGAGGTTGAGGCATCGAATAAGGTGTATGTGTAGATGGATATGACTGCATGGGTGGCTGGTAGGAATATGAAATATGAGTTGGCCCTCTCCAACATTGTTGCCATGGCTGAGAAGGTTTTCCATGCTGATATTGGTTCCCATACTGCCACTGCTTATTAGTGTTAGGATAACAATATGCATGTGAATTATAACCAAAATAGTGTGGAGAAAATTCAGGAGCCATACCTGCACCTACCTGAGGCCAATTTCCTTTTCCTCCCATAGCATACAAGTATTCAGCTTTAGTTTGTCCCCCTATAAATACAACTTTATGTCCTAGTATAGAGGGACATTTTTCTGTGACATGATCTTCTGCACAAATAGCACACTTATTAGTTTCTTTCAAATTAAGAGGACATTCTTTAGGAGGATGCTTGTCTCTACATTTAGGACAGAAAATACATAATGACTCTTGTTCCTTAATGAGTTTTTGTTGAAATTTTAAAGAGTCCAACTATTTGGTAACAGTATTCACTATATCAGTTTTCATGTTTTCCATTTTATTTTCTTGTCCAATAATCATAGCATTAGTAGATTTGGTTTTTCTATTTCTATTTCGAGTTCCTCTACTGGATCTATATTGATTTCTTAAAACTTTTCTGCATAATTCAAAAATTTGTTCCAAAGTTTGCTGAGAAATATCACCTTGCCCTAACAGATTTAAATTATTTCTAGCATTATTAGTAAGTCCCCTTAAGAACAAGGTTCTAATAGTACTGGAATCAAGCTTAATTTTTTACCTTTGTAAAGTATACAGAAATATTTCTAGGTAATCTTCAAGAGTTTCATCATCATCTTGTATGCTTGTAAAAATCTCATCCTGCATGTCCCAAGTTTTGTAATATTCTTAATATTTAGACAAAAACACTCTCTTCATTTGTTCCCAAGAGGCTATAGTGTTTCCTCCTAACCCCATAAACCAGTGTAAAGCTGAGTCCTTGAGAGTAACAGGAAATAATCTTAGCTTCTGAGCATCAGTTGAATAATCATAACTTCTACATGGAATATCAAACTCGAATAAAAAAGAGTCATGATATTCATGAACTTTACCATGGAAATGAGGGAGAGTTGATGGTGAAATATTCTTCATTTGTGCCACAGTATCGAGGTCCACAATTGGAAACACAAAAGTGGATTGTTCCCTACTTACCTTGTTTTCACCAATCCCTTCCACATGATCTTCATGGTCTTCCATTGTTTCCCTTCTACTCCCAACAGATTGAACCACACCTGAGATGTTGTCACTAGAATCCAGGTGAACTATTCCTGCATGATGGGTTTGAATTGGATTGGGCTTCCTGCTCACAGAAGGAGACCCAATATGAGAATTGTTTTTAGAATTCTTTCGGCCTTTAGTGGGCTTTGAACCCCTACCTTTTCTAGGCATTCATTTCAAAAAAGAAAGAAAAATAACAAAACAATTCCTAAATAAAAAATGCTTGTCAGAAATCAATCAACACCAATAAAATTCCTTCAAAGAAGTTTTTCCTACAAAAAATAAAGGAAAAATTACCTCTATTGTATAATCAGAAAATTCTTACCAAGCCTCCCCGACAACGGCGCCAAAATGTTGGGTGCAGGAATTACACTTAAGCAAACTCCTCAACATTTAAATTGTCAACCCGGGGGATTCGTAAACTTAGAAATGAAGCACAGGAAATGCTAGAGATGGTATGAATATTTCTAATGTCAATCCCTACTTTCTTTAAAGGAAAGATTATAGAATCAAAATAAAAAGAGAAAAAGGCAACTTGAACCATCAAAATAATCTAAGACTGGAACAAGAAAGAATGCATTTTCAAAAGGGATTTAGAAATAAAGGGGCAATAACTCTAGCTAACTATTGATTAACTACTAAGTGTGTGTTTTTCTTTAGCATAGACACATAGCAGTCTCATCAGATGGGCCCTTCAAAACTGCTTATGTAGAGATTTCCTTCTTGCACTATCGCAGTCTGCTTGCACTAGTGCAGGAACAGAGATTTATATAGAGGGTATAAATGGTGTCTTTACTAAAATCATTTTACTTCCTGCGAGGGCTTGAACTTTTTCAGGTTCAGAGCACTCAGATCCCATGGCAAGAAACTAGTTCTTGCACCAGATCAGAGCTTCTTGCATTTAGCATTTAAAATAAGTGCTTAGTTACTACAAGTGTTATTATACTGTGAAATCAAATTGCACACATAAAAATGAATGTTTCTGATTTTGACAGAGTGCATAAATAAAGAAAAAATCCATATAATTTATCCTGTTGTAAACTGTTTAATGAAGTAAGAAAGTTGTGGGAAGTAAACTAGAAAGGCTTGTTGCATCACACCAACGTGCACCGGTGCAGGTTCATTTCTTCTACTTGGACCAGGCGGGGAAAACCAACCAAATAGAACTGCAAAAAAGGAATAGCACACCAATGTGCACTGGTGCAGGTTTATTTCTCCTGCTTGGACCAGGCAGGAAAACCAATCCGAAATCAGGTACAGGAAAATGAATAGCACACCAACGTGCATTGGTGCAGGCTTATTTCTTGTGCTTGGGTCAGGCAAGAAAACCAATCCGAAATTAGGTACAAGAAAATGAATAGCACACCAATGTGCACTGGTGCAGGTTTATTTCTCTTACTTAGACCAGGCGGGAAAACCAATTCGAAATCAAGTGCAAGAAAAGGAAATTTAACTACTTCACACAGCAGATCCACTTTCAATCAAACAGGAATACATGTGCTTGAAATTAAATCACACTTGATAATATAAACATAATTTACAAGAAACAGGAAATAGGGTAAACGTGCTGGGTTGGCTAGGCCCTAGCCAACCAGCCCGTTTCCCTTTCAAATAGAAATGTTGTTCAGTACTTTATCAATTCATCATCTTTCAAACACAAAAATAGGATTTATAAAACTTGAGGTAGAGCTCCCTTCTTATTAATTCACTGAGGCAAATACATGCGTGAATACATAGTCGAGCCCAAATTCGGGCGATAACAAAATACAAGCTTGTTACCGCCTCTCTGGTTGTATCTCTATTCTATACCAACTTCTATCAAAATTATCTCATCCTATTTACATTCTTCATTATATAGATCTTTGGCCAAAGGTCAAAAAGATCGTTTAACCAATTACATAACTGATATGCAGAATTTAGCTTCTCGGCCTTCAAAATTAGACAGTTCAACAAAACTAGTCGTAGCCAATTTCTAGCTGTTCGTTCTTCATAAAATCGATCTTGGTTGTCTTTGGATTAACCTTGCTATCGTGGCTGGAGCTCAGATGCCTTCAGATCTATCTTGCTATCGTGGCTGAAGCTGCTCAAAACGAGGTGGTGATCAAGGAGGTTCGGATCTGCTACAAGGATTTGTTGTGCTGGCACTGGTGCAAGATCTGATCCTGCACTAGGATCAGTGGTTACGGTAAGCACTTGACTACCAAATAAACATTGGAGATATCGATAAGTTACAAGATTCATTACAAGCAAGAAATCATGTAATAAATAATTAATTAATGCTAAGTTAAGTTAAAAATATGAAATATAAAGTTCATATGAAATATGTCATCGTTCTTGGACTAGTGCAAGATGAGGGTGTATAAGAGAGGTAAAATAGTGGTAAATGGTTATGATTTAGGAAGGGGAAAATGGCAAAAAGAGAGCAAATTAGGGGGCTAATAGTGATGACATGGACTTCATGATGAGGTGGCAATGACAAGTTGTCTTGCTTGCTACTAGATCTTGTGTTTGTAGTGGTAGATCTTATATATTATTAATATTCATTAAAGATCCACTTTTTTGCTCATCTTCAGCCTCCAAATGGTATTTGATAAATATCAGAATCCTCTGAGTCATCATGCAATGTCTTTCTTCTATCTTGGTCCATGATCTGCTTCATGTCTCCATGATAGTTTTCTTTTGTTCTTCATCTCCACAGGAGATCCTTAATGCTTTCTCCTTGCCATATACTTTGAGTATCACCTTTTCATTCTCAGTAAGGTACTCCTTTCAATAAAAATCATTCATGACGGGGCTAGTTTAGCCTTAAAAGCATCTATTTTATCGCTACCTAGCTCATGGAATGATCTACTCATGATAGGCCTGTGAGAGTGTTAAAAGAAGAAGGCTTGATTAAGAGGGTGCAATCAAACTCATCAGTGGATTAGGAAGGCTCCAATATTCATTTTTACTATTCCAATCACTATGAAGAGGATTTCTCCCTTGTCCAGCACAGTGGGGGAAGCTGAAGGGACTAGGTGGAAAGCTTCATGCTTCAAGGTTGTGCCATGCACTCCAAAGAAAAGAGAGGAAAGCTTAAAAGTGAATTTTGACCAGTCAAGGGTGAGGGGAGGTATCCTTCAGCCTTCCCTACTATGCCATGCACTCAAAGGAAGACTAGGGTGCATGAGCGCATTGGGAAGGAGGGAAGGTGAAAGGTTCAACTTTCAAGACTGCACTATGTGTTCAAAGGGAAAGGAAACTTCTTAGGAGAGCGCATTTTGACTAGTCAAAGGAAAACAGGAGGGTTCCTTCAGCCTTCCCTAATACACCATGTTCTCTAGAGGAAGAGGTTAAGAATATCTTTGGCACATAGCACATTGGGGAAGGGGTAAGGGTGAGGCTTCAGCCTTCGAGAGTGTGCTATGTGCTCAAAGGAAGAGGGGGCTTGAAATAAAGTGCAAGTTTCTTAAAAAAGGGGTAATTATTACTTTCTAGTGCACTTTTCATCTTAGGCTAGCGTATTTTGACCCAATAGTGGGTGCTTGACCATTTCGAGTGTTCTTTTCATTGAGGGGGGCCACAGGGATGAAGCCCCTTTGCTTAGCAGGATTTTCACTACACTGGGAGGATAGGAGGATATTTGCATTGCATGTTTTTCCTCTTCAATCACGTGGAGGAGGTCCATGTTTTCATTAATGAGTGTTATTTGTTCCATGTGAATCATAGGTGACCAAAACTTAGTGTAGTGAGTCAGTATAAGCAAGAAGGATCAAGTGACTGCCCTTCGGAGGATCATAATGTGCAACAAATTTGGGGTGATCTTGAGAGGGACTTATTGCACCAATATTTGGGACTAGGATTGCATCATTGAGGCCTGTGGATAGGTTAATCTCTTAACTTGATAGGGCGAATGGCTTCAAAAATTTCACTGGGTTGAAGGACCAACAAGGGCTTGCAAATGGCTAAGTGTGGGATTGACAGAGTAAAAGAGGAAAATGCATCCGAACATGACTCAATCTTGGATCACACACGTAAAACCATAAATAAAATCCATAATAATACAAAATAATCATGATTAACAATCACATCTTGAAATGAAAACAAAGCGAAACTTTTTTTTAAGTGGGACAGAGGAAACATCACATTATGACACTTAAAACACAAGTTACGACAACTGTGATGATTGTGACCCAAAGGTGCGCTAAGTTGTCAAAATGTGTCTAGTTTATATTTCAATCGTATGTAGGACCATGTAATGTAGAAGTGTGCACCATAATTAACTTTGGTGATGCGCAAAGATGTGACACACGCAGGAATGAAAATAGAAAAAAAAACACCTACGACAGGAGGAAAACTTGAAGACGACACTTGTAAAATGAAAACAAACTTGAAAGAGATACATGCCAGAGTGAAGATAACATGAAAATTCCACTTATTAAAGTGAAATAAAACAAAAGCGATAGCGGAAAATATGAAAGCGACACTTGTGAAAGCAACACAAGTGTGCACTAACTATCAACATGAGCTGAAAATCGTACATGCATTGTCTTGATAAACGATGTTATGCTTGTTCAAGGTAGTGAAAGGAAAGTTCACTCATGAGTTCAACCAAAACTATGCATGTGTGAGCAAGTGACTTGATAGTTAGAACTTTGAGAAGAAGACTTAAATTATTTTCAAAACATCATTCTACCATAAAGAGACCAAAGAGCGATAAATCGTGAGATCCTCAGTATGATCCAAAATTCAAGTTTGGGCAAAATTTTGGAGGGTGTTGATCACAGCGTCAACAAATCCAAATTCCCCAAATGTGATAAAAATGCAAATAAGTAACTCAATTACTTTAAAATGATAAAAAATCAATGAGTAAGAAATCATTCGAGGGGGGAACCAATTCCCTTTTCAATATATCCAACACACAAGACAATATATTTGTACAAATGACTCTCCTTTATTATAAACTGGATATAAAGAAAGATTGATGTAGCCTACCACTAAGATAACATAACCATAATAAATATTGTAACAATGAATGATTGTTGCACCTTAAAAACTCTTATGCCACCTCTCATCACTTTCACAAGGAAGATGCAAAGATGGTATCTAGAGAAGAACACTACATGAAGAGGACAAGAAAGCTTCGAAGATAGACAATTAGAGTAACACTCTGAATAGAGATCATTAGATAAAACTTATCATACTTAAAGGTTAGTCATAAATAAACTCAACTAATATTTTTCATTGGTATAATGATGAACCATGGTTTTAACTAGAATATAAATAGTAGTAAGCCGACCTCGCTCCTTTCTATAAATCATGCGTTCATCATGTTGTATTAATTATCAAAATCTACTTTTTTTTTCATCCCATCCATTGCATAGTGATCCCTTGAGTGGACTCTAATATATGATGTCTTAAAAATGTTAGCCTCTCACTCATATAAAATCATGAAGTCCTAGTATAAAAAATTTATGTATTTCAATTTTAAGGACATAGTTGTTATTATAAATGTGTTTCTACATTCTTATACCTCCCACGTTTTCTCTTGATGAGGTGTTGAGGTGACAGAAATTGAGGCTCTTTCGCTTATATAGTATATAATTGTAACATTATAATGAATGCAATTAAGAGTGTAGAATAAGGATTTAGGCTTTTTCCATGGATTTTTTTTTTTTTTTGAGCTATATTTCTTAACATGGTATGAGAGTTTTATATTTCTTAAGGCCTAAAGAGAGTTATATTTATTAACATGCTATCTAATATTTATAGTTAGTAGGGCTTGAAGAGTGCTTGGTATTTTTCCATAGCATCATGTTTTATACCATGCAAGTGCTCTATGGAAATTATTAGACAAATGCATTTGGAAAAGACATGAATAATATGTAATATATCTCACCGAAATCAACCTCAAGTAATATTCCAGGTACTATTTCACCATCAAGAATATTCAATTTTATTGCATAGAAATTTATGCCAATTTGATTTCAATTCTTTCTCCCTAGTCCATATCAAAGTACAATCCATTTTTCATGGCATATAGGAAGGTGAACTGAATATAGATCAAATCTATTTATATGTTATATCCTAAATTAATGAATAAGAGTAGGTTGTGTTATGTATATTGTTTGGATGTTTCCTCCACTCATCCTTCCTCCTCAAATCCATCAAAAATTCATGTACAACCACATGAGGTGAGGAATCTCCAAGCTAAAGCAATAAATCATGTGTTGTGCTAATTTGAAATCACTTAATCATGAGATATTTAGGGAAGGATGAATCATGAATATGATTGTGAAAGCACCTACCCAAACTACCTATGGAGAACATGTACCTTTAAACAATTATTTTCTCAATAGCTTGAGTCTAAAGTGCATGATTTCCATGAACTTCACTCCATTGTGTATGACTTCCATAGATTTTTTATTAGATACATTTTCCAAATCCACTAGATCTCTTATTCTCCATGATTTTGTCTACTTAATCAAGTAAAATATTGGTTCGATTTAGTTTTATAGATTTCAGTGCTTCATATTACAAAGATCCATGGCTAGGAATTCATCTTCTCTCAAACGGAAACATTGATAGTATTCATTGATTGAAAAAGAAAATCATCTTTTCAATTTTCTAGATCATGATAGAGTAACAACATCATAGTATGACAACTTATCATTAAGAATAATTGAGCAAGGTTTTCACCAACAGATCTCACTTGGATACGATCTATATAAGCAGCATCCCAACAAACCATCCATTTTCTTGATTGGAAAGTATCAATAGTCAAGAGAATATGTGACCGGGGTTTGCATTAGTGCAACAAATTAATGAATGAGCTAGCATGGATCAAACACTTGATAAATTATCTACTCTATGTCATTGTTTTTATTCCATCAATCCTAATTGACTTCTATATTATTATTCCACCTTTCACCTTGATTCATCCCCTCATCAGTGAGATTGACCCTCAATTGCCCCTTTTTCTTGACAAATATGAAAAATTTTCTTCTCAGATTTGTACTAGTGATCGACACACCTTGTGGAGCAGACAATGAACACAATGATATTGGAACCCTAATGTGAATTATTTTAGAAATTTTGTAAACTTGAAAGTACGTGGGTAGTTCTCATAGAGAAAATGTAGAATGTACATCTCTAGCCTACAACCAAATTTTATTTTCCAAGAGTGATTTCGGTCTCCAAGGCTATGACCTCAAGCACATCCACATGACCATATTCAACCAAAGATGCCTTGTTCACCACTAGAACACAACCTTGGTGAAAAGAATATGTCAATTTTCTATATGGAAATCTTTCAAAACATTCAAGTAATTTTTAATCTCATTTATTCCACACTCTATTCAAAAAAAGAAAAATCATAAAGTTGAATTGGACTTATATACAAAAAAAAAAAAAAAAAAAAAAAAAAATTAAGTTTTTTACTAGTGATATGGGGCACATTTTCTTGGTTTTTTGGCTTGGCAACATAACTATTTGCCAAACAAATTATAATGTTACAAGAAATTTTTCAATTTTTCAATTTTTTTAAAAATCACTTTAGACACAGATGCATTTGTATTGGAATATGTGCTAGATGAAAACTTTATGAAATGGATTTTTGAAACATGGTTTCCCTACAAATAGTTATAATCAATGCTTTAATTGTCCTAGGAAGGATCAAACTTCATAAAAATATTTCTTCCATCCATGCTTATGCTCTTAATGTAAAGTATGGGATGTTCATGGACAAAATGAAGATGTTGTAAGTATGAAATAAGGTGGATAGTGTTATCATTATTGGAAGCCCTTTTTCTTCTCAATGACAAAGAAAATCACTTTTTTAGTGCTAAGAGATAGTTGTATCACAATTAATAAAATGTTTTTTTGTGGTGATTGTGTCCTAGATACACCTAAAATTTGATCAAGGGGTTTAAGGATATCCTTCATTGTGTGTGATGATGAATATTGATTTATTATTATTTTGTGTCTAGTTTTGACACAACCATATGTATTTGGGGTAACAAGCAATGAAATTCATGTCTAATTAATGAAATTCAAGCACAAGCAATCAAGTAGCTTCCACACATATTCAAGCATTCACATTGTTCAGCATATCAACATTTCGCGTCATCATCCGTTAACTCAAATTAACCTCAATATCATTTTTGAAAAATTACTTGCAATAGCTAATTTTGTATGTATTAAGTTACACTAAATTTTAGGGTGCATTCTCGGTTGAATCTGATATCCAAGACTTGATTGAGTAATTGAAATAATTGAGTCAAAATTGACAAGGTTGAGTAATTTAAATTCATATCTTTGTAAAAACCATGGTTTGGGGTGCATTTTTTATTGTATTTAACAACCTCAACTTATTGAAACAAAATCGAGTGTGAAGTGCAAGTGAGTTCAAGAGTACGAGTTTGAAGTGAAAGTGAATGAGTTCAAGTGAGTTTAAGTGAGCATGATACAAGATAAACAATTACAAGCGAGTGATGACTAAAAATATGGGACTAGTTTCCTTATCAGAAACTTTATTAAAAGCAACTGAGAGTAGTTCAATCATACTGACTAATGAAACATTGGAAAATCTTATCACTTTTTTGTGATAGTGAAAAGGAAGTTAGATTTGTTGCTATATCAATTCCAACTCTTGCAAGATGAGTTGATGGATCTCAAAAATCAAAAGTTTTTGAAGAATTCTAAACTAGTTCTTGATCATAATAACCCTCTTTTGATGATGATGATAATGATGTTGATACTTCACATCAAAATTCTACTCATGAGAAATTAAGGGATAAAACTTCAATTGCAGGCAAAGATGAAGTTGTGCATAATCAAATTCATTATGAACTTTTCTTCAACATAGTAAGGAAATGGGAAGAAATCTAGTGCAACAAAAATCAACATAGTCTTAGGATATGACGAAGACGAAAAATTGAATATCTCGTGTTATCAAAACTAATCAAGTTTGTGAATGGCATTTTTTTGGATAAAGAAACTTTGAAAATAATTGAGGAAAAATAAAAATGTCAATATTGCAAACAAGTTGGCCACATGAAAGATAATTGTTATGATCTCCATCCTTGTCATCATTGTGGCAAGAAGAATCATGCATCTAACAAATGATCCAAAAGAAACAAATTTGAAATATTAAAGCTTCACTGTGATTGGAATGATCCTTGGTAATGATAATTAAAACCCAAATGATTTTCTCAATCTTATCGAAGATTTCAACCTCATGTAAAGATAAATCTTCTAACTAATAGTGAAACTCTCATGCACCTCAAGGATGGGAGTTCAAAAATCAAGTGAATATGATTTGTTGTAAACCAAAAACCACCTATGGTATCTTTTTTTAGCTAAGAAAAGGAGGAAATGACGATGATTTTCAGACTCAAAGTTTTGACAACATAAACATCAAAAAATAATATACCAAAAAGGAAAAAAAATATCTAGATGGGCAACAAACAATATGTTATGTGTGATAAAAAAAAAATCCAGATGGGAAAGATGGTTGTCAAAATCAAATTTGACAACATAAACAAATCACTATATGGGAATCAACACTATGTAGATAGTAGACTCTGAAATTTAAGCAATTCCAAAGGGACATTTGGTCTACTACTCAGAAATGATGGTTCAATGCCTTACAATTGAATCATACACATGATACATAATTGGGATGTTGATTAAGAGAAAAATTGTGGGAATTTTGTTCACCTAAATGGTCATTCAACCTAGTATAGGAAAAATGGATCCTTTTGAATAAATAAAGGAGGTTTTACATGAAATTATTAGAAGTGTTAATTTTGGGGAGCGATGGTCAGTGCTAGGGTTTTCTCCTACATACTCCTGATTATTGTTGCCATTGTCCATGAGCCTGCTACAGGCATCAAAGGAGATCTATGGAATGGGGATGCGGTTATTTTTTTCTATGATAATGGAAGGGGTTCGTTACTAACCTTTCCTATCGATAAATGGTGATTCTCTTACAGTCATGCACTTAAAACTCACAAAGGCAAGCACTGATATGGATCTATGGAAGTTTTCAGCCACAAGAAACTACATGAAATTGGATCGATGGATCTCCCATTCAATAGGGCCCTTGTATTTTGTGGCTTTGTCAGATGTGTGGCATCCATGAAAATGTCATGGACGAATGTCTTTTCTCCTGCAGATCGGGATGTGGATAGGGCCAGGATGGTCTTGTGGCTTAGGATGGATGAAGACAATTGTATGAATGGCTATATAATCATGATTCTTAACATGCAAAGTTTTGTTTATTAGAATTTATGTTTGCCGAAGGAGAACTTTTTAGTAGATACGATTCATAATGGAGATCTACCCTCTTATGGGTTTTTTTTCTATCTTTTATCCCCATATCCAAACAAAATACAAATTGAGAAAGGAAAATACTATATCTTCCACAAACATTTTAATGGGAATACCTTTATCCTCTTGATCTGGGGCTCGAATCTAGTGAAAAAATTGAAGCAAAGCACTTACAACAACCTGGGAATACCATCAACTCTTTAATATTTTTTATATGAGGGGAAATTCTCCAAGATTATTTACAATTAAAAGAGTATGTTGTGGAAAGGAATTCCACCATAATATTAAATCTGAGGCTATGCGGTGGAGCTACAGGCTTCAGAAACCCTAATGGATCAGGCTCATTCAAGGATGTGGTGAAAGGGAAGGTTACTATTCCTACACACTGGAACCAAAATATGTCAGGACCCTATATTGTCAAACAAATGGAGCAAGCTCTAGCCACAGAAGTTAAAAACAAAGAGGTAAACTCGTGTTTCTCTAATATTCAATCCATGGTTATAATATGCAGTTTTAATGGGTTTTGGTTGAGATCTAAATATTTACAATAGTGGGTATTCTCTTCCTAGACACTTAACTATAACATCTACTTATGCTTCAAAGTGTTCTTCGTATTTGAATTTGAAACATAGAAAGATCTCGAAAAGGATCTAAATGATGGGCCTTGATTTTGGGGTAGGGAAGGGATCTTTATCAGGCAAAAAATCTCCCAAAAAATAAAAAGAGGCAGTCTCATAAGCCAAAGGGATGGAAATCATATGATCCTTACCTTTATAAAGAAGAAGAAGAGGAGAAGTTGGAAGAAAATTCAAATAAGGAATCACAGGGACAACATGGCAATCAAGAAAATAGAGGGGGATCGACCACACAGGAACTAAGACCCAAATCTAGAAAGGTACTGAACTAGTACATACCAAATGAGATGAGTAGAAAAAAGAGGAAACACTTAACAAATCGTGCACAGACAATATAAAGAGAACTCAAGTAAATGAGATTTCTGACTCAAACAAATAAGCCCCTATGTAGGTAGTTGAGAATGAATTAGCCATGGTCATAGTTGAACCCACCTAAGGGGTTTGGTAAAAGTTTTAGAAGAAGAAAGGAAAAAAGAGGGACTTAAGTGATTATTATCCCCAACAAATTTTCTGTAATTTTTGTATTATTTTTCTTTATATTTTTCATGAGTCGAATGGCTAACATGATTGAATGCTTAACATCATATGTAGAATGTAATTTTGTTCCTTGGTTTCAAGTTGAATAAAATTATGAATTTTTTCTCCAAAAAAAAGAAAACAAAAAGGACAAATGTATCCTTTTGCATTGCATCTTGCATTTGATTGATTTGTCAAGCATTTTTAGTGATGTTTCATACTTGCAACTAATTTCACCTTTACTAGTTCACACTCTCCATATTGGAGTTTAAAATCTAGATTTGGTGTTTTTCTAGGTAGTTTTCCATGGAGGCTTAACTCAGGAGTTTCAACGTGAAGACATGGAGATGATACTAATGTTTATTGCTTTGTTGGTATTATTGTTTGACCTTATTATTGAAAGGGAGAATTGTTAGCATCTTTCTCATATACAATCATGAAATCCTAATATATCACCTTAATGTACTTATAATTTAAGGATATGGTTGTTTATTCTAAATGTGTTTCTAGATTCCTATTTTTCCTCCTACTTTATCTCTTTATAAGGTGTTAAAGTGAGAGTGATTGAGGTGGTTTAACTTATATATTACATAATCATATTATTGAAATAAATAAAATTGAAAATATAAAATATGGCTTTAGGCCTTTTTAACCAAAATTCTTATTTTATTTTGAATTATATTTTTTAACAAAACATAGGGTTAAAAATACTCAAAACACATATTTACTTATTAAACATACATTAACATTTGTGATAATGAATTCACTAATCAAAATAATTAATATTATCCATTAGGATTGATATAACCAACTATGATCATTATAGTTAATCATTAAACATAAATATGGAAAAATAATAATAATAGCAAAAAATTAACAAAAAGTAACATTAACCACTATGAAACCCGAGGTTTACCATGATCAACATTGTCGTGGTGATATTAATGTAGTAAGCATGGTTATTCATGTTTAACATGATCAACAACATTTATTATTTTTTTGGGGTCATTTTTATATTATATGTGGTCCTAATTATCATTAATTATTTTATTTGTCCTAGTACCGTAGTGTGGTATTTGTTCAATATGGAGATATTTTTTATGAAACTAACATGACTTACAACATTTAGATTATAATCCTTCAATTAAGAGGTTCAAAGTGGATAACATCTATTTTACTAAAGGGACCTAGCACTTATTCGTGGTGCTGAATAATATCTATTTATGTAATTATACGTAGAGATAGCATGTGTAGGCGAATATTATTAATTAATACTTGTATTCAATATTTATTTAATACATTCCTTATAGAGCATGAGGTGAAACACCATTATATTAACATTATTAAATTAAATTTATATTTAATAATTTTATATGTTATTTTTTAAAATTTAAAGTAAAACACATGTATATTATCAATTTAAACTCCTATTTAATATACACTTAAAACAATTTTTGTATAATATTAGTCAAATTAATTTTTTATCTTCTAAACACAATATAGTACGTTAACCATTATTTATGAGAACCTTGAAACCAATTCAACATACACTGTAATGTATGTCAATGAAGTACCCTTGCCCTTCTTAAAGAATAATGAAGCTTTTGTTATAACAATATTACAAGTAAAAAAAGAAAACAATGCCCAGATCGAGTCAACCTACGGCGACTCCTATTTCAGACCCTATAGCATTTTAAATGCGGCATGACATGGCCACTCGATACCGAGAGCATATTGATCTCTGTTTCTTTTTCAATGGCAGTGGCATGGCGGCGTGTTATATCGGGGTATCGAGTGGCCATGTCAGGCCGCATTTAAAATGCTATAAGGTCTGAAACAGGAATTGTTGTCAACCTACATTATGATGTATATTAGTGAAGTACTTTACCCTTATTAGTACCTACCTTTTTAGGGTTGTAGGAACTATAGTAATCATTTTCAGTACCAATTAACACGAAAATTAATAAAGTATTTTTTTCTTTTAACAAAATTTTATTTCAGTCATTTTTCTTTTTAACCAATCTAAAGAGAAATCATCTTCTTATTTTGCCTCATAATAAGGAAAAAGTTACAATAAATATAAATAATGAACCCAATTTGAAATTGAAATGAACTAATGCTACCTTTCCCTAAACATTAATTCTAAACCATTTTATATTAAGAATATTATGGCTTGGAAAGTGAAAGTATACTCCTTTCTAAACACGTAAACACATGTCAAACATGTGTGTTAACACTATTGCAAGGCCCAATGGGTTTTCATTTTAATGTTAGCCTCCCATGGGTAAGGGATCACTCTAGGAAATATAGATTGATATATCCACAAGGGCGAGTCACTCTTGAAACTTCGTCCCAAACTCTTTTATAAAACACTTTTGATGGGAGCCTTCCTTGCCAAATTTATAGGAAGTAGCATCAAAACATATGTGAGAACTCGAGAACCCGAATTTCTCATAATTTTCCTAGACAATGGCTGTCAATTTTCTTCAATAGACTGTAGCTCCTTCAAGTCTTGGGTATTAATGCCAAATATATCAAACTCACTCTCCATAAACATATTCGGCCTTCACCTTATGAGCATAAAACATATATAGACTCCATCTTCATGGAGAAACTAGAAATTAGGGTTTGAAAATATGATCAATAGATTAATATGGATTCCAAGAGGGAGCACGTGGGTTGCATGAAAGCCTACATGATTTCCCATCCTATTTTATTTTATTTTTTAATTTGGCTTTATTTATTATTGATTCTTTTGTTTTTATATTAATTATTTTTTTAATTTCAACTATTATA
>APFE030080137.1:55561-65657 GCA_000404065.3 Pinus taeda
AAAAAAACATATATTTACAATTAAAACTTTAAAAATATATATATGCACATAGCTCCGCCACCCAGGGCCGCGCCCCCACGGGTGGTCGAGTGGTGGCTATCTGATTTTGAGAATCGGATAGCCACCCCCATGGGCGGCCGAGCAGTGGCTACCCGATTCCGAAAATCAGATAAGCACCCCCCACAGGTGGCTGAGCGGCGGTTATCTGATTCTGAAAATCAGACAGCTATCGCCTCGCCGCTTGTGGGGGTGCGGCCTGGGCACCGGAGCTGCATGCAGCTCCGTCGCCCAGGGCCATGCCTAAATGGGCAACTGGGCTGTGGTCGATAAAAATTGGTTTTATTTTAAATGAAAAAATAAATTTCGTTAAATATGTTAAGTTTATTTTAAAAATAATATATTTTAATTTTTTTTTTTTTTTTAATTTTGTATATATTTGTAAATATTGTTTTTTTAAAAAAAAAAAAAATATTTTATGTTTATTTAAAAAATTCAAAAATATATTTAACTTTTTTTATTTAAAATGTTTTTTTTTTTTTAATCAAAATTTTAGAATCAATGTTGAAATCCAAAAATTTAAAATTTTGAATTTTTTAAATAATAAAATTATGAAAATGTCCTTTTTTTAATATATATATAAAATTTGAAAATATGTATATTTTATTAAATTTAATTGCATTTTGGTTTTTTTTTTTTTTAATTTAAGCAAATATATATATTTTTTTTTTAGGGTTTTTTTTAAATGGTTTTCAATCTTAATCTATAGTTTTAATTTGTTTTTTGTTGTTTTTGTTAATTTTCTATTTTTTTTAATCTAGTTGTTTCTACTCCTTTTTTTGTAGTTATAAGTTAATGCTTTTAAAATTACCTATTTTTACTTATTCTTTTTTTTTTTCCAAAACTCTCTTTATGGTTATGAGATGAAAAATAAATATATATATATATAGTAGGTATATATATATTATATATATATATTATATTATATATATATTATATTTATTTATTTTATTTTTTAATTTTTAATTCTTATTTTTTATAGGTTTTTTATTTATTTATTTATTTTTTTTAATATATATTTATATTTACGTTTTGCTATTTTTTTAACTTTTTTTTTCATTGTTTTAATTTTTAATTTTATGTTTTCATTATTCTTTTGAAATTTAAATGTTTTTCGGTGTCATGATAAAATCTTTTACACTATTATTTCAAAATGTTGAAAATTTACCCTAGAAAAAAAAAGTATTATTCCATCATCAACACTTTTCATTTTGAGGGTGTTTTTTGCACAATTTTTACACATAAAAAATCGGTTTTATTGGCAATTTTTTTAAAATGTTGAAAATTGACCCTATAAAAAAGGCCATCATTCTAGTATCAACACTTCTCATTTTCATGGTGTTTTTTGCACAATGCACAAAAAAATTGTTTTCACTGCCATTTTTAAAACATGTTCAAAAGTGACCCTAAAAAAAAACCATCGTTCCAGTATACACACTTTTCGTTTTTAGCTCTATTTTCCATAATTTTTCGGGGTTTTTTGGCTACAGTTCCTATTTTGGGTTTATAATTTCCGTCTCAAAGTTTACATTGTTTAAATAAGAACAATAATTAGAAAGACATTAAACTCTACTATTGTTGGATACTCTCTCACGTTGAAGATCAATATACGTTTTTCGGCTAAACTCTTCAAAAATAATGGAAACAATCATGAACTAGTAGATCCACATATTCAAGAAGCATGACAGGGGGGAATCATAGAGAGGGGAAGCATCCCTTTTCTATTGATTTCAAATGGGGAGAAGCATGAAGACAGGGGGAGCAGCACAATGATAGGGGAGAAGTTTATGAGAAGTTGTTGTCATCAATAATAAAGAGAAAGAATGTTGGAAGATAAATTATTATTGATGTCAAAGGAGACACCAGATCAAAGAAATGATTAGATAGGCTCGTAGAGGAAATCAAGCCCTTTCCAACAAGAATTTACCTACCTCCAAACTCTTAATAGTTTGAGAAAAAATGAATTTACAAGTCGATAAATTATATTTTTGAATTCAGCCAACATGAGCCTACATAAACTTAGGTTGACCCACTCCAGACGTGTTTGTTCATGAATGGTTGACATGTATAAATAATAAGAGATCACTCCTCATTTGGGAAAAAGAACTTAGCAGAGATAC
Source organism: Pinus taeda (assembly GCA_000404065.3). Lineage (NCBI taxonomy): Eukaryota > Viridiplantae > Streptophyta > Pinopsida > Pinales > Pinaceae > Pinus > Pinus taeda. The sequence goes on from APFE030080137.1 coordinate 57,739, forward strand.
ACAAAAGAAAGATGCATATATGAGGTAGAGAAGAGGGTTATAACTCATAAACCACAGAGCTAGAGCAAGGAAACAAGACTAGGGTTTTTGGTTGGGTTTTCTCATGGCTCTCTAGAACATATTCTCGGCCCTCCTCAAATGAAATTTTCAGACTCCTTTGGAACAAAATTGTAGGCCTATTTTAATCAAATTCTAGAGAAGTATTCTCAGTGAGATTTTGGAATAATATTTTTTGTGACTATCTTGGAGGACTTCAGCCATGTTGTGCAAGACTTAACCATTAAAGGAACATGATTTTGGCCTACCTTAAAGGAGTAGTCCTTGGCCTGCCTAAGGACCTGAAAACTCAACCTCTTGATTTTCTATAATCTCGACCCTGAGGTAAACTGGGACCTATAAGCAAACCCTTTTTTCCAATCCTTTGTAGCTTAGGTCTAAGGCTTGTGCAAACCTCTATTTCGGCCATTTTCTAGACTTGTGGAGACATCAAATTCTAAATTTTTTTGTGCCTCAGTCCAGAGAAAATTTTGCAAACTTTTGTATCACCTTGGAAAATTCATCTATGTGATCTTTTCAAAGAAATTTGAGCAGTCTCATCCATTGGAACAATAGACTTTGCATACAAACCTGTAGGAGACTTCAAAATTTCGGCCTCTAGGAGCATACCTCATTTTGCAGACTTGTCAACACTTTCCTAAAGACCATCCTTGAAGACCACCATTGAAGATACCTGAGAAGTCTTGTTTGAGTAGATTTTAGAGGAAATCTTGAAGTCGTACTTATACTCAGATTTGGAGCAGCCCCCTCTTGTACTCTTTGGAATAGAATTGAATATATTGAAGATGGAGTTGAACCAGACTTATTAAAGATCATTGAAGACTTCTTTGTTGCAAGCTTGAAGTATCTATTGAGTTGACAGTTGAGAGCAGAGTTTGGGCTTTCTCTTAGATAGAACTAGACCTATTGAAGCAACTTTATTGAAGGCTTGTTGAGGCAGATCTAAACCTTTGTTGGAGAAAACCTAAGAAGACTCATTGAAGGATAGTTTTAAGACTTATTTTGAAGCAATTTTGGAAGATATTCTTGTAGCGAACCTGGATAAAACATGAACATCCTTGAAGATACTTTCCATGAACATTAAAGAATTGTTGGAATTAACCATGTAATGAAGTGTCTTGAAAGAATTTGTTGAAGTGGATCTGGGAGTAGTAGCATTTTTGAAGAAATCATTTAAGACTTGTTGGAGAAACTTTTGGAAGCCTTGAAGAAGACATTGAAATCACCTTGAAGAATTGAAGCAAATTGAGAGGGTTGGATCCTAGAGGATTGGACTCCTCTCACAAGGTTGAAGCTTTATGGAAGACCAGGTTTGAGCCTAGACTTGAGGATTGGAGTCCTCAAGGAAACCAAGTTGGAGCTTGGATTTAAAGTGAGGATTGGATTCCTCACCCAAGGTTGGTGCCTTGGTGAAGTAGAAAACGTATTGTACATGTTGGAGTTTGAATTGTTGTAAAAAAGGATTGAAATCCTCATCATTCTCATTAAAAAATAATAATTTTGTTTATTTTTCAATTTGTGTTCTACAACTAAGTGATCTTAACTAGCATAAAATAAAAATTGTAAAATATATATTGATTCACCCTCCTCTTAGTGTATCCAACAATAACCATTTAGCTATCGTTTGCACACATTTTGTTAAAGTTCCAAGGAAGCAAATGTACCAATTTTTCAAAGGGTCAAGATCATCAGTAATTAGCATTTTAAGTCATTGTAAACCCATTCTACAAATTTGTAATGTAAATGATGGTAGTAAGACTGTGTATGTAACAACCTAGGTAAGTCTATTATTTTGGCAACGAATTTCATCCTAGGAGGTTTTTTCTCTCACTTATTCAAATGTGTTTCTAAACACGAATGATCACAGAGTTTTCCCCTCCAACCTCACCCCAAAACTCGGGTGGAATTTATCATCAAACTGTTAGGTAATTCCTAGTGTTTTAGTTGAGTATTTTGTAAAATTGATTTGGGAATAATTTAAGCTAATTGGATAAATTATTTTATTACAAATCACTTGGTCTACCAGATCATATTGTAAGACATAATTGGGTAATTAATTAAGGGGGCTATAACGAACGAGTATTCCCCCTTTGAGGGTTGAATTATGTAAAATCTTATGTAAAAACAAATTGGTGCATGGTCCCTCATACTTAGACACCATGGCTAAAATATTAGAGGGTGGAAAATTAATTAATCTCTTCAAGTGTCAATTAATTAATTTTTCTGGCAAAAATAAAAGTAATCCTAAGCCTGAAAATTAATTAATTGGAGTCAAAAAGTAAAATGCTAGAGACATTAAATTCTCCAAGCTAACAAATTTGTGGGTCTTAAATAAATTAATTTTTTGAGGCCCCCCACCAAGGGAATATTAGAAATTTCAAGAAAAATTGGAGGCTTGGGCCGTGGTGGTCAAGTCAAAGTCAATATTTTTGAGGAAATTAACTCAAACTAATTATTTTTGAGCTAATTAAAAAGGGGTTTAATGCGAAATTCTAAAATCCCTCAAAAACAAGTATTTCACTAAAAGAGATTAAAACATCATCAAATATTTATCAACAACCAAGATTATTTTGAAGGGGATCGAGCCAACTAACCGTTATTTTCCACTTAGAGGATCTATCTATAAATTAAAGGTCATTTGTGTCTCAAGCCATCTAATGTCTGGCTAATGTAATTCTACATAAAAGTGGTTGTAAATCTATTATCCCGTTGGGACATTTTTTGAATAATCATAATAAAGACTTTGGGGGTGTAGTTCATGGTGTTTATGTTCTACTAATTTGTGGTATGTGTTGGGTATGGACATTCCTATATTGTGTTTCAAATTTAAATTAAATCATTATTTCATTGTAGATGGTAGGAACTTTATATTGATAAGTTTTGGGTTTATCTTAGATGACCTGATTCATTGTTGTTCTAATGGTTTATGCTTAAAGAATTGTATAGTGTTTGCAGGTTCCCCAACCCTTGGGCTTCAACTTCACAAATTGTGGGCACAAGCTGACCTTGTTTGGACTTCAAATATTTTTATGGTTTTTATAAATTTGTTAAGGTTGTAGCTTGCATTTATTTTTCAAAGTACATTTAGCCATTACCAACTATTTACAAAGAAATTAATTTCTCAATAAAAATTCAAGCATCGTACACATGTATATTTTGTAAATAGATTTGTAAAACTTATTTTTATAAGCAAATTATTTTCTAACCCTTGTTTTGTAGCTAGGGTTTTGGGGTTTTGAATTATTTTGAATTTTTTGTATATATTGGGGTTTTGAGTATTTGTAAATTCATTTGTGTGGGTAAAATCAAAGGAAAATAGTTGGATTAAAGCTACATCTAGGCCCTTAAGGATAAGATCTGGTCTCCAAATTTTTTGTAGGGCCAGCTACTGAAGAAATTTTTCATAAATTAAAGATCTGAAGCAAAATAAATTCTTCAAGCAAGGGTTTATAAATTTTTTAGGGCCTCTAGGCCCAACCTCCTCCTCCAAGGCTAGCGTCAGACTTTCTTGGCCATGTGTCAGTCCTTTTTGCCTCTACGCCATCCATTTTAAGCCCCTAGAGGCTGGAAGTAAGCCCCTAAGGGCCTTGGCCTTCCTCCACCCCTTGGTCATGGTGTTTTAGGGCCTTTTTAGGCCTAGACGTGAGCCTTTTAGGCCTTGGCCTCACCTCTTAGGGTAGCCGCAGGCCTTAAGGGATTCATAACCTTAGGTCATGGCCTTTAAAGGCCTCTGAGTCCCCTCTCTAGCCTAGATAACAACCCTTAGGGCTTTTTGTGGGCTTATTTGAGCCATTTCATCTCTTCTGTGTCCTTTTCTAGCCTCTTTCCCTTAGTCATTGCACTTTTTGGGGTTTTTTCCTTGTCTCTTACCCTTTTCCTAGCCCTATATTTCCCTTTATCCATCTATGAAATTTTTAGACTGAGTATTGGTGGGTTTTGTAAGAAAAAATTGGCTCAAGTTTGGTGTTTTAAGGTGCCAATTACATTGGGAAATTTTTGGCAACTTGGGTAAGTGATCTTCAAGGCCTTGTGCCTAGGATTTGATATATAAACCCTTGTTTTCTCACTATATCTCTATGATAAATATTTCATAACAGTGATAAAACTAATTCTTAAGTGCCCTAAAATCACATCTAAGTGACCTAAGCAAATTAATAAATTCATGGTAAAATTTTACTAGTGTTTGGGTAAATTGGTCATTGATTAATCAACATAGATCTAGCTTGTTTATTGACTGAATGTCTTTGCATAAAGTTCTAATATAATCTAAAGCTACATATTAAAAAGGGCTAAAAACTCATAATTTCATATTGGCAAACTTGTCTTTGGCATTCAGAAAATTTTGGGCACCTTTAGGCACACACCCTCACATTGATAACTCATTGTTTTCAAGATTTTATTATTGTTGTTATAAGTGTTTTCAGATCTGATATAGCATTGAATATTACATCATAAGAGGATTAGTGGCTTGTATTTTCACTTGGCAAGTCACTTAATGTTTCATTGATCATAATCGATTCTTACATTCTTATCATTTCTTGGATCTAGAGTGATTTACTTATTGGTGTCCCAAAAGTTTAATAATTGCTCATTTAAATGTTATTGGGACATAAGTAACATAAGATCTCTCTTTTCTCATGCTCTATAGATCATAAGTATTCTTGTTTCATGGTTTTATAGAAAATTGGTTTCCTATTATTGCAAAGTACACTAGCACATTTGTCGTTGTGAGTTGATTCATAAATTCACATCTAATAATAACACTCACTAAACCACTTTAATCTTCAATCACTTAGTTTCTTCAGGTATCTTGATCTATTTATCTTTCTTGGTCGGCATTAAGTAACATTGGCATAAGATCATTGATAATTATGTTGTAGAATCATCATTGGAATATCTTGAGTAATTGTGATTTGTGTTGCGCATATTACCTTGAGAAGCTTAGATAATTCTATTGTTTAACATCTCTTAACATTGGTCATTGGCATATCATAAGTTGTCTTGAGTAATTTTCATCGTTGTTCTAATTTTGCTATCATTGGTTAAGAATCTTGTGGATTTATCTATTGTTTGGCATTAACACTTAATAATTTGGCACGTTCTTGGTTATAATATTGTTTCATAACTCATCATTAAGTACACTCGTCATAAGAAGAAAATCTTAACTTAAGTACTTAAATGTAAAACAAATCTTAAACCAAGAATCACTCATCTACCTTGCATAAGAATTGTAAGTCTAGTTGAACTAATAATTTACCTCCGAGCATAAGCTTGGTTGATAGACTTCCAAAGCCACCCTTTCTCAAATTTAGCTTGAGGCATTTAACACCTTTCTAGTGGTTAACACGGTGACCTTGTAGTTGTCAGAGCCACAGCCTCTGCAACATTGGAGGCATCGAGTGGTTGGAACATGGGGGTAGGTATCGTTAATCAAGAATTTTCTTGCTTCTTATTGGCTTCCATCCCACAACCTAATTTAAAGACTGGTTCCAAAATAGTTAATAGGAAGGTCTTACTTAGAATAGGCATATAGCTAAAATTAACCAAGATTTTTGCATCATGCCCGATTATTAGGATTTACATATAATATAAGTTAGTAAATCATCTAAGCAGCGATTTTCCATCTCGTTACTTGATTGATAATAAGAGAGAAATTGACTCCATAAGGCACTTGTCTCAAAGTTGAATTTAATCTAATCCTGAAATCTTGCTTAAATTAACCAAGTAGCTAGCCCACTCAATCGCGTCTCCTGGACTCGTTGGTTGCCAACTTGTCCATCGTATTCACATTTCCATATGTACTACCCCCCCATAGCATGTTGTTAGGAGACAACTAGAGCAGAGAGGTCGGGGATCAGAGTGACAGCCCCCGACCTGAGTCGTTGTCGCAGTGCATGTACAATTTGAGTGACAATTTTTTTTGGCATCGTTGTCAGGGACCATCTTGTTCTCAGCACTTCAATGACATTCTTCTTAATCTTCTCATCATTGAATCCAACAACTCCACAACATTTTTTGGCACCTTCCTTTCATCATTCTTCATCTTTTCTTCACTTGATCCATTTTCCTCTCACTAATCCTTTCATCTTATTTATCTACACCTTTAACACTTGGACATTTAGGTTGGCTTCCTTTTAGGGTGGTGACTCCACTTATTCATCCATTCACAAGAGATTACTCTAGAAGGAATCCCGGTAGCTTGGTTAGCCCCGCTCCTGATCCCGAGACAGTTCTAAGAGCTTGGTCAAAAAAATTACACTCTAGAGAGTGTTTATTATTACTCATACATGAAGCCCTCCCTGATCTCCATTTTCATTTTACTAATCCTCCCAATCAAGACTTCATGGCTCATTATTACACACCTTTCAACTTCACGAACATCCATGGATATCCACATGATTTTCCAGATGACTATACTATGAACAAACTTTTGATATTTCAAGGAAACAATGCCATCAATGTCGAATCTCACATAAAGAAGTTCCACACTTTCATACAAAGATATGTTCATGCCACTGCATACAATTGTGAAGATGTCAAAATGAAGTTATTTTTCCTCTCATTGGAAGATAATGCACTTGAATGGTTTCATGACAAAGTAGATAATGTGTTTGACTCTTTAAGATCCCTCGCTGATGCATTTAGAGATCAATTCAGGGATAAAAGAGAAGGGAAGTATTGGTCAAAGAGATTAATACTAACAAGAAGAAGCAAAATGAAATAGTTGAAGATTTTAATCAAATATTTAATGGCCCTATAAAAGATATGACTCGAGACTATAGGCCTCCTAAAAAAACAGTGTTAGAGAAGTATCTTGAAGATTTCAATGGTGATACTCAATATGATATTAGATGTGCCAAGCATGTTACTTTAGTCATTGCCCAAAGTCTAGCTGAAGAATTAGAGAAGGATAGGAAAGCTTTAGGTAATTCAAAAATCCCAAGTTTTGAAAGAGGTCCAGTGAAATCTAAGGGGAAAGAAATTAAATAAGTAGAACATGACTCAGTTAAAGAATTAACTCGAATCATTAAGGAAATGAAAATTGAGCATGCCAGACAAATAAGTGATATGAAAAATCATTTAATATAGATGGAAATAAGTCAAATGCATAATATGCAACCCATAAATAACAATAATAACAGGGGTAACAATAATCCATGGCCAAGAAGGAATCCTCCAAATGATCAAAGGCCTCCTACTTCACTTGAATCTGCTAATATTGTTGATGAGCCTATCCCTTGCTGAAGACCTTATGAAACTTTCCATGAAGAAAGTGCATGTGACTTAGCTAAAAATATCTTGGATGAAATAGAAAATGAATAAATAAATAATGTTGGTCAAGGTTCATCTAGGGAAAGTTGTTGTGTGGATATGATTACTTCATCATTCACCATCAATAACTTTAGTAATGAAAAGTATCCTATTACGCAAATGTATGGTGAAAAGTCATCTCAAGAGAAAATTTTGGAAATTTCTAAAAGTCAGGGTTACACTTATCAAAGGAAAGGTAAAGAGAAAGGTCTGAGTAAGTAGGTTAGTTCTTGTAGGTTTTAACCCCATACAGAAATTACCTGCATATGAATTCTAAAACATAGAAAATAAACAATGCGAGAGCATAACACATAAAACACATATACATAGATATATTCCCCTAGATCCCAAAACTGGGGCTACCAGATTGATTTTTCATTATGTTCCTTTCAATGTTACAATACATATTTATACATGCTAAAGCATCCAATACCATGGACTGAAAACCATCACGTCCAAAACCATCTGCGAAAACCATGCACAAAACCATAGGTAGGTCTGCCAAAACTAATATAGGGTCCAAAAAAAAAATTCCCCGTAAAGGGGGGCTA
>APFE030080137.1:76033-103050 GCA_000404065.3 Pinus taeda
TTTTTTATTATATTTATGCTAATAGAGTGAATTGGGTTAGTCATTATGCCAACAAGTCTAATGTGTGCTATATGCAGTCTTTTTGGTCAATTTGGAGACAAAAGCAAAGGTTTAAATGAGCACTTGGCAGCCAAATTCGTGGAGAGGATTTGTAGGAAGGTGTCCCCTTCATTTATGGGCCCTTACCTCAAATTCTCCACCATTAGCTTAGAGTTCAAGGGCCACCAAATCAATTATCACAAGGGCAGCTAAGCAAGTCAAGTAGGACTGTTGTTAACTGCAAGTTTTGGGCAGCCAAGTCCCTAAAGTTTAGGAGGACTGTTGGGGTCCTCAATTTGTATAAATAAGAGGGCTTAGGGCCTCATTTTGGGTTAGCCAGTAGTTAGTCATTTTGTAGGCAGAAGTTAGCTAGCTTGTAGTTCGATTTAGTCATTTGTTAGGCAGTAATTTAGCTCTGCATTTCAGCACATTCTCAAGTTTTGTTTGTGGACAGTTTTTCGAATGTAACTATTCTTTTGATCAATAAAAATGAATTCAGCTTTGCACCAGCTCTAAATCTCTCTTAGCAGGCTGTAGCTCTTAGGGTTGGGCCCATCGCAAGTGCCCAGTACCTCCTTTGTTAACTTTCATGTGTCTTTGTTGCATTCTTAGAATAAAATCTGCTATTTAGATTTAAATCTTGTTTTGTTATTTAGGTTGCTTTTTATGGTTAAAGTAGCTTTTCATGTTCAGATTTATTTGATAGGTTAACAACAGGGAAGATCTTCAGAAAAAGGCCCTCAAGCACCTCTGATCTCACCTCTCCCACAGTGGGATTGTGAGCTGGGACAAAGGTGACATTACTGCCAACAAAAACATTGTTTTTTACTTCACCATGCAAGTATTAATGTTGGATTCTTAGTTGCCGAAATTGATATCAGTTTTGGTTGCATGCTTAGGTTTATGATTGCTTAGTTTCATAGTTACTTCATATGATTTCACTGCAAATAGACTTATGTTCATTTCCTTTGCTGTTATCTAGGTTAGAATAGGCTAATGTAGATAGGTCTTTGATTTTCCAAGTGCTTGTTTGTGTCATTTGAAAAGTAACTTGCAGAGTGCCTATCATACTTCTCCATTTGCCCATACTCCATCCAACCTAACTGCTTCACCCTTAACTTAGAACCCTTACCTTACATTTGCCTCATTCGCTTACTTTGCCATGATTCTCATCTTCTTGTGCAACATCATTTCATCCCTCCTTGAACAAATCTCACCATCTGCACCACTCCTCGATTCCATCCTCCAAGTCTTGAACTCCCCTACACCCCTATTTCACCTCCATACTCATTCCTCCACCTTTTTTCCTCCATCCATTCTCCAAAATCCTGTTTTCGGAACATCCTGTAGAAAATTACAAAACATCTTGTAGAAATTCCAGAACATCCTATAGAACCCGTGCAGACTCCCTGTAGAAACTCACGAAAGCAATTTCTTGAGATCCGATCACTGTGAAACTCTCAAGAAGGATGTTAGGGACCCCTTAAGACCTCTTCTAACCTTCCCAACCTCCTGCAAGCATTTTCTCCCACTGATCCACCTCTGCACAGTCAAAAACAGTGAAAGCACATGCATGGTAAATCTGATAACTTAATCAAAAATACAAAAAGATGTTTTCTTCAGATGGAAGTAGTTTAGACACATGTATTTCACCTTCCTAAAAGTAATGGGATCTCTTTCAGTAGCTTGCATCCTCTTTTGCATCAGTAGGGCTAGCTAGTAAAATTAGGGTTTGCTAGGGTTTGCATTTCCTTTCATCTTTTCGCTTCTTTCTGCAAGTAGATTAGCCTCCTTTGAGTTAGCTTTCATCCATCAATTAAAAAGCTTCTTCTAAGCACTCATAGAAGTTGGCTTAAGCTCCTAGCAGACTTGTGCCATCTGACCAGGTGACAGCTGCGGCAAGAGCTAATACTTGTGCATACAGCACCGTCGCTTCCAAGTTTGTTATGAACTACTGGGTTGATAAAATTAGAGAAGGGAGTCTTGGGAGTTGCAACATTATTGCTACAATATTGAGGCTCACCATCCACCACCTCTACCTAGAATTCTTGTCCTAATCTAGCACCACTGAGCATGCTTCTTGCCCTTTCCAGCAACGTCTTGTTCATTCTTTCTGCAACTCCATTTTTTTTAGGTGTGTATGAATTAGTCTTCTGTCATGCTATACCAAACTTCTTACAGAATTCTTCAAATTCCTTGCTACAAAACTCTCCATTGTTATCTGACCTCAACACCTTTATCTTCTTCTCTGTCTGGTTTTCCACCAGAGCCTTAAATTCTTTAAACCTGTCAAAGACTTCAGATTTCTTCTTAAGGAAATATATCCATGTATTCCTTAAGAAGTCATCTATAAATGATACATAGTACATAAACTTACCTAGTGATGGAACCTTCACAGGTCCAAACACATCACTATGCACGAGCTCTAATATATGTTTCGCCCTCTTACCACCAAAGGGGAATCTCACCTGATTTTTCTTCCCATATACACAATTTTCATAGAAATCAAAATCCAGAAAGTTATTACTCATACCTTTACCATGAAGTATTCGAAAGCCCTTCTATCCAATATGTATAAGCCTTTGATGCCATAGCATGGTCTTCTCTCCAAAGACCACTAGATTTTCTGCTCCACTTTCAAGAACCATAGAACTGTTGCAGCCATCAATAACAGTTCTACCTTGCAGCTTATACAGAGTTCCAATCTGAACTCCCCGCATCAATACTAGTTCTCCCTGAACCATCTTGCAGGTATCCTTCTCAAACACTGTTTTTACATCTGCATCATCTAGCTTGCTTACAGAAATCAGATTTCTAGCCAATGCAGGAATATGCAAAACACCCGGAAGTGTTATAACCCTTCCACCTTGCAACTTTACCTTTACTTTTCCACAACCAATGATTCTAGCCTTCCTATCATCCCCTAAGAAGACATCACCGCCATCGTATTTCTCATACTCGCAAATGGGGAGTGAAGTGAAAGGATGCACCTGAGTCAATCAACCATGGCTCATGATTGATCTGAAAATCACTCGTGAGTGATCTCAGTTAAATAATTAATTAATTAAGGTATTATAGACTCATGTGTTGGTGTGTGTCTATGTCATTTTAGGAACGGATCAATCAGATTGCAAAATACACAGACACTAGAAAATGGAAAACATTAAGAGAAACAGAGTAAGGAAAATACAAGAACACGACAAATTAATAAGGATTTCACCCTATTCTCCAGGGCTATGTCTCCGGTCCAGCTTTTAGTGGTGGCCTTATTTTATTGTCTTTAAAGTAGATATTTACAGTGAGGAGCTCAATTAGAGTCTCCTGAAATAGATGATGCTTGGTAGGGTGGTCCTTGGATTCCCCAAGCCACTAGAGTGCACAGACTCTTTCCCTTTCCAAGTCTTGACCTCTCTGGTCTTTAATGGGAGGAGCCCAATGTGGTACTCAATTCTTGACAGATCCTCATAGGGATTGCTTGAACCTCTCAAGCTTTTTGTCTGCTCGATGCTGCCTTAGGTCGGCTCGACTCTCTGTTTTCTGCTTCTTGCTTCACTATCTTTTCTTCGCTCTTGCTCTCTCTGTCTTTGTGTTCTATTCTCTGTCTTTTCATCGCTTAAAGCCAATCTATCCTTGACTATTCACTTCCTCTTCCACCCCTTTGGATCACCTGCTATTGTTCACTTGGAGTTCCCTGCCTCTGCATCATCACCAACGGCTCATAGGGAGGTGGCCACTTGTCCTCTCATGAACTGCACCAGCTCTTCCTCGATGGTTTGGTATTTCAGTTACACTGTGGAATGACTCATCCACCAACTCAACAGTCAAATTCGACTTCAGAATTTTATATGCTGCTGCCTAATTCCCCCGTCAAATCCGATTTCTCTATTAGGCACAATCTTCACTGTTAGATCTGGAGACCTCAGATCCTATGGTGTTCACTCTTTTTGCGTGGCTGACTTCCTCGACCGTTAGCCCGCAATGAGAGGCAGTTTTCTCTCTCATCTACCGAACACGCATCATGCGTTGAATGGAATCACTCGTTTTCTTCCAAATCTGCTTACCGCCCCAATGTGCCTCCGATATACCGCCAGTTTTGGAGCGCAAGACATGCCTTTCACCTTAGCACTTTCCTTACGATTTCCCGGCTTCCCATGCGACCGAGTGCTTCGTGGCTTTTCCTTCTCAAGGGGTTTTTCCCAGCAATGCATGCATCAGAAATGGCCTCTATTTCCCAATCTGGGCTTCCCAAACTGCCATTTTTGCCTCCTACGCGGTCTCCATGGGCCTCGGTCAGCGTGCTTTGACCCAAGTCCTCGTCGTTCCTTGCTGGCTGCAAACTACCATTGTCCAGAGGTCTTCCCAATAGCTCTTTGTTCATAAATTCGAAGTTTGTCCTGATTTGATACAGTCATGGCACTTTGATAATCTTCATGGATCTAATTCAGATCACGAACTTCCCACTGAAAAAGATTTTGGACCACCAAAAGTTGGTTTTCAAGTATCAACTAAGTGAGGGTACAATTGTCTCACTTGTCCAATCTATATCCACTTTACACTACTCGGCTTTGAACCCTTAAGCCCAATTCTGAGGTACTCAACATCTCCTCTGTGCGTCGTCCTCACCTTCCTGTCCAAAACTGTGTCTTCCTACAATTCATTAAGATATTCAGGTAGCAGGTCATCAATACAAAGCAATTGACGCTACTCTTCAGGATCCTCAATTAGTGAGGGTTCAAACAATCTCAAGCAATCTGCATTCACAACTGAGTAGATGTTCATGTAACCTGGTAGATCAAGGTGAAAATCATTCTCACCAATCTTCTCAAGTATCTTGAAAGGTCCATGCCTGATAGGCCTTAGCTTCTTACTTTCACTTTGCATCATGTCCTTGCTGATATACAGCCAGACTTGGTCACCAACTTGGAAACTATGCTCCATCCGATGCTTGTCATGCCTTGCCTTGTATTTGGCTTGGTTCTTTTCCAGTTATTCTCGTACTACCTGGTAGATCTCTTAGATTTGTTCAATGAACCTAGTTTCTATGTCCACAATGAACCTTGTTTCCCTGTCCACATCACTATGTCCTTCAACTGTGGTGTCTTTACCAAAGACAAAATCCAAAGGAGACCTTGGTGTGAAACCAAAACAGGTCTCAAAAGGAGATCTCTGTGTAGAAGAATGTCCTGTTGTAAGCATGCTGCACATAACATAAGTGTTCATCCCAAAGCTTAAGATGTTTGCTGCAATATCCTCTTAGTAACTGGATCACTGTCATGTTAACTACTTCTGTCTGGCCATCAGTTTGTGGATGAAAAGTTGTGCTTTTCTTTAGTTTGGTGTCCATCAGTTCCCACAGACTTGACCAAAACTTCCCCACAAATCGGGTGTCTCAACCAGATATAATGGAAGTGAGCAATCCAAAATGAACCCATACATGTACAAAAAACAGTTTTACAATTTGTTCAGCTGTAATCTGTTTATTGCAAGGTATCAAAATACACATTTTGCTAAACCTATCCACAACAACGTATAGATAATCATGACCTTTCCTAGATTTAGGCAGACCTCCAACAAAATCCATGGAAACACTTTCCCAAGGGTGAGAAGGAACTGGTAATGGAGTGTAAAAGCCTAGTTTTCTATTGTCGGGCTTGCTTTTAGCACACATAGTACACCCTCTTACATATCTAGAAACTGTCTCGTTCATTTTTGGCCAATAACAAAATCTTTGCAGTTGTGCAACTATTTTACTTACCCCAAAGTGACCTGATATTAGACAAGTGTGTGTTTCTCAAATTATCTTTACTCTTTCAGTTTGTGGAATGCATAACTTTCCATAATGGTATAAGAGTCGGTCCTTTACACGATAATCTAATTCTTCTACTCATTTGCCTTAACTTAAATTTGCATATACATCTTTAAAGTCTATATCTTGAGCATATTGTTCAATGTAGCTCTCATGTAACACAGAGTTATGCTTAAGTATGGTAGATGCATTTATAATGGGTCTAGATAACATGTCTGCAACTTTATTATGTATGCCATTTTTATATCTGATGACTAAATGAAACTGTTGTAGAAAACCCATCCATCTATAGTGCCTTGATTGCTGCAACTTAGTTTGAAAGTGTAGATATTGAAGTGGTTGATGATCAGTATGTATTACTATCTCTTGGCCCATTAAGTAACGTTTCCACTTTTTCACACTCTGTACTAATGCATACAATTCTTTATCATATGTAGGATAGTTAACTACTACAGAATTAAATGTCTCAAAATGATAACATATGGGTTTATTGCGCTGTGTCAACACTGCTCCCATGGCATAGTCACTGGCATCTATTTGGATCTCAAATGGTCTTTGAAGATCAGGCAGTGCTAGTACAAGTGCTATACTAATCTTTTCTTTCAAGGTGTTGAAGGCTTTCTATTGTTTGCCTCCCCACTAAAACACCTTGTTCAATCCTGTTAAAGCATGTAAGGGAGCTGCAATTGAGGAAAAGTTAGAAATGAACTTTCTCCAATATTGTGCTACTCCTAAGAAGCTTCTAACTTCTGTAACAGATTTGGTTTTAGGCTAGTTTGTAATGACTGCCACCTTAGAGGGATCTATCTTCAATTCACCACCCCCTACTATATAACCAAAATAATTTAGAGATGTTTTGCCAAACTCACATTTTGAGAGTTTAACATAATTTTTTTCTCTTTTCAAAACATCTAGTGTCTGCTTAACATGATTTAAGTGGTCTTCCCATGTTTTGCTAAATATCATAATTTCATCCAGATACACAATAACAAAGTCATCAAGAAAAGGTCTGAGTACATCATTCATTAATCTCATGAAAGTAGCAAGAGTGTTAGTTAAGCCAAAAGGCATAACCAGCCACTCATACAATCCCTGCTTTGTTTTGAAAGAAGTCTTCCATGCATCTTGTTTTGCAACTCTGACCTGATGGTATCCACTATGCAATTCTAGCTTGGAGAAATAAACAACTTCTTTCAATTTATCTAAAAGATCATCTATGCGAGGAAGGGGATAATGATTTTTTATTGTTATCTTATTTAGTGCTCCGTAATAAATGCACATTCTCCACGAGCCATCTTTCTTTCTCACCAAAATGATTGGTGACCCACATGGTGATGTGCTAGGTCTGATGAACCCTTTCTCAAGCAACTCCTACACCTGCCTCTTGATTTCAGCATTCTCTAAAGTGGACAACCTGTACATTCCAATGTTAGGAAATGGAGCATCTTGCTAAAAAATAATATCATGCACTATTTCATTTTTGGGTGGCAGACCTTTAGGTTCTTGAAACAAGATATCATACTCTGAAGCAACCTTTTCTAAATCAGCTTGTTGTTTAGCATTACAACCCTCAAATACATTGCTTTATCAGGTTTCTTTTCCTTTACAACCATCAGTAAGAATTGTTTGCATGAATTTATCATTCTTTTCATCTGCCATGAGTTTATGAGAATATAATTATTCTTGAGCTTATGAGCTCTTACAAAGTATTCGATTCCATCTTTAACAAGTAGATACTTGTTCTCAGCTCTATAGAAAATAGCTTTTTTGTCATAAAAGTAAGGACTTCCTAAAACAATTCCACATATATCCAAAGGAATTATGTCTAATTCAACATCATCTACAAATGCTAACCCAAAAGAAAACTTGAGTTTGCACTGTCTAGTCACTTGTAGTTGTTCTTTATCATTCAACCATCCTAATGGGTATGGTTTCTTGTGAGGTGTAGTTACTAATCCCAACTTCTTTACAATTGCTTTAGAATTTAAATTTACTTGTGAGCCACTATCAAATAAAGTATTAATATTTTGATGTTTGGAAATAACTTGAATATGGAAAAGCTCATGTATTTTTCTCTCATTTTCTTCATCAATAGTAGATTGTACAGAATTACTAGTAGATGCTTCAGAATTCTTACCTCTTATACCTGTGGCTGCAATGGTTGTTTCATCTCCTGAGTCTGACCCCAAATCTTTATGAATAGCTCCAGCAGTCTTCTTCTTCTTTCCCTCAAACATCTTAGGTCTCAACTTTGGATGCAGAATTCAACAATGCTCATCAGCATGCCCATCCTTTTTACAGTGAGTGCATGAAGCTTTGCTATTCTGTGCAATGTTAGCCTTCCTTGCTTTCCATTTCTACTTTCTTTTCTCCTTATTCTTTCTTGCAGTGGGTTGGGATGATCCCCCAACTTCTAGACTTCCTTTCTTTCCTCTAGCTTCTAGATTAGTAGCGTGTACAGATACCTCATTTATACTAGTGGGATTAAACATGAGGATAGTGTGCCTCATGTAGCCATGTAGACCACCAATGTACTTCAATAGAGTCTCAGGTGAGTATAATGAGATTCCTAGAATCAATGCTCTCTTTCTAAATTCTTGAGTGTACCCTTGCACACTTTTCCCTTTCAAATGTCGAAGAGTTTGCCAAATCATCATGGCTTACTGCACATAGGCCAATGGAGAGAACTGTTTTTTTATTGCAGAAACAAATTCACTCCAGACAGAGATAGTCTTACCATGCCTCTTCATATCAGCTTTGGTCCTGCCTTCCCACCAAACCAAGGTAGTGCCTCCAAGGCGTAGGCTTGCCAGATGAATCTTGCTCTTGTGTGAATTGATATTCTGCACTCTGCAATAAACATCAATTTGTCTAATCCAATTGTCCAGCTTTTCTGCATTAAACTCTCCATCATATATAGGCAAATCAAATTTAACAGCTAGTTTGATCAAAGATGCTTTCTTTTTGTGTTCAGGGATATTAGGAGGTGTGAGAAAGCTTTCCTCTTTCCCTTTTCCTTTTGAGTGGTCATGGAAGTGAGACTCATCTTCTCCTTTGTCTTGTGTAGAGCCTGATGAATCTTCATCCTTGTGTTTTTTAAAGTCCCTATACATTTCTTCTACCATGGAATTTATGGCTAGGAAACTATCTATGAATTGAGGGTCTAGCCCCATAGAACCTTCCTCTGACATTGTCCTTCCGAGGATAGACTCTCCCAATTTCAAGATTAGTTTCGACCAAATCTCCTTCTCCTAATTTGAGCTTTGATATAGTTAGCATTCAACAACTAAACCAACACAAGCTTGTCTAACCTTAACAACCTGAGGCTCTGATACCACTTGATTTGAAAATCACTCGTGAGTGACCTCAGTTAAATAATTAATGAATGAAGGTATTACAGACTCATGTGCTGGTGTGTGTCTATGTCATTTTAGGCAACAGATCGATTAGATTGCAAAATACACAGACACTGGAAAATGGAAAATAGTAAGATAAACACAATAAGCAAAATACAAGAACACAAGAAATTAATAAGGAGTTCACCCTATTCTCCAGAGCTACGTCTCCGGTCTAGCTTTCAATGGTGGCCTTCTTTTATTGTGTCTTTAAAGTGGAGATTTACAGTGAGGAGCTCAATGAGTCTCCAGAAACAGATGATGCTTGGTAGGGTGGTTCTTGGATTCCCCAAGCCACTAGAGTACATAGACTCTTTCCCTTTCCAAGTCTTGACCTCTCTGGTCTTTAATGGGAGGAGCCCAATGTGGTACTCAATTCTCGACAGATCCTCACAGGGATTGCTTGAACCTCTCAAGCTTTTTGTCTGCTCGATGCTGCCTTAGGTCAGCTCAGCTCTATGTTTTCTGCTTCTTGCTTCACCATCTTTTCTTCACTCTCACTTTCTCTATCTTCGTGTTCTATTCTCTGTCTATTCATGGCTTAAAGCCAATCTATCCTTGACTATTTACTTCCTCTTCCACCCCTTCAAATCACCTGTTGTTGTTCGCTTGGAGTTCCCTGCCTCTACATCATCGCCAATGGCTCACAGGGAGGTGGCCACTTGTCCTCTCACGAATTGTGCCAACTCTTCCTCAATGGTTCAGTATTTTAGTTACACTATGGAATGACTCATCTGCTCACTCAACGGTCAAATCGGACTTCAAAATTTTATACGTCACTACCTAATTCCCCCACCAAATCTGGTTTCTCCATCGGGCACAATCTCTGCCTTCAGATCTAGAGCCCTCAGATCCTATGGTGTTCGTTCTTTTCACGCGGTTGACTTGCTCGACCATTAGCCCGCGATGAGAGGTAGTTTTCTCTCTCATCTGCCAGACACACATCATGCGTTGAATGGAATCGCTCGTTTTCTGCCAAATCCGCTTACTGCCCCAATGTGCCTTCGATATACCGCCGGTTTTGGAGTGCGGGACCTGTCTTTCACCTTAGCGCTTTCCTTATGATTTCCTGGCTTCCCATGCAACCGAGCACTTCAGGGCTTTTCCTTCTCGAGGGGTTTTGAATCGCGCATCAGAAATGGCCTCCGTTTCTCGATCTGGGCTTCCTAAACTGCCAATTTTGCCTCCTGCGTGGTCTCCATGGGCCTCGGTTAGCGCGCTTTGACTGAGGTCCTCATCGTTCCTTGCTAGCTGCAAACTGCCATTGTCCATAGGTCTTCCCAATATCTCTTTGTTCATAAATTCAAAGTCTATCCTGATTTGATACAGTCAGGGCACTTTGATAATCTTCATGGATCCATTTCGGATCAATGATATACATGTGTACTTGAAGAAGCCAAGTACACATCCCCACCTTCATCTGAGGTGGTTTTCACCTCTGTAAAAGGAGCATAATCATATCCATTTCCTTTTTCAAGAGCTTTAGATTTGCAGTCCCTTTTGTAGTGCCCTTCCTTTCTGCATTTCCATCACACCACCTTTACATTTTTTCCTGGAGATTTATATCTTCCTCTAGATTTAGATCTCCCACTCAATGACTTATTTTTGTTTCTGTTCTGGGACTGTCCTTGTACAAACAAGGCATCACCATTATGGCTCTCCATATTTTTCCATCTCATCTCCTTTGTCAGCAAGGATGAGACTATTTCATCAAACTGCAAGGCAGTTGCATTGCTACCTATTGCAATAACTAGACTATCCCATGAATCTGGTAGAGAACACAACAAACTGATGCGCTTATCTTCATCTGAAATTTTAATATCAACAGATAATGACTGACTTACCACAATATTAAATTCACTCAGATGCTCTATCACTGAGTCTCCATCTTTCATCCTCAGGTTATACAGCTTTTTCCGTAGGAACAATTTATTCACCAGAGACTTAGATTGGTACAAAGTCCCTAACTTGTCCCACAAAGCCTTCACCATAGCTTCCCCTAATACATTCAGCAATACTGAATCTGAGACACACAATCATATTGTTCTCTTTGCCTTCCAATCCAACATCTTCCATTCTTCATCGGACAATCATGTCGGTTTAGTACTCGGATCTACCATGATCCACTGATCTTTACCCACCAACAGATCCTCCATCTTGAGTTTCCACAACTTAAAACTCTGACCATTAAATTTCTCGATCTTTATCTTTCCACTGTTTGCCATCTTCTTTCACCACCAGTATCAATCCCACAGATCTCCCACTGAACAAGGTCTACCACAGACTCAAGCGAAACCCCTCAGCAACAAAGGCGTCCCCTTGAAGCCAAAATAGCTCTGATACCAAATGTAGGTTTTAACCCCATACAGAAATTACTTGCATACGAATTCTAAAACACAAAAAATAAAAAATGCGAGAGCATAACACATAAAACATATATACATAGAGATATTCCCTTGGATCCCAAAACCAGGACTACCAGATTGATTTTTCATTATGTTCCTTTCAATGTTACAATACATATTTATACATGCCGAAGCATCCAATACCATGGAATAAAAACCATCGCATCCAAAACCATGTGCAAAAACCATGCACAAAACAATAGGTAGGTCTGTCTAACCTAATATAGGGTCCAAAAAAAATTTCCTCGGGGTGCTACCTCGGATCTGTACAGGGGGGATACCCGCCCCCTCCAAACTTAACTATGTAGGCTAGTCATGGAAAGAATATAACACAACCCAACACTTTTGAAAGGTATAAGTCAAGATTGAAAGTTGATTGAGCCTCTTGGATTAACAGTATTAAAATTTTTGACCTAGTGCTTGAGCTTCTAAATATTTTGTCTCAGCAGACATCATTTTTCAAAAATTTAGGTATGGTCCAGTAGGGTAATATTGATAACAGTCCTAAGGATGAAGAAATTAAATTAAATGATCTAAACTACTACATGACCAATGAGTATCATCAACCTTTCTTCTTGACTTTAGATTTTAATGATTGATTGCTTAATAATTCAATCCTTGACTCTAGTACATCAACGAATGTTATGACTAAAAGGGTTATGGATCAGTTGAACTTAAGAATTTCTAAACCATGCCATAAAATTTTCTCATTGGATTATATAAAAGTTAAACTCCTTGGTGTAGTCAAATATCTACAAGTCTCCTTGGTTTATTATCCATATAACATCATCACCATCGACATAACTATTATTGATGTTCCAGATGTATTTGGAATGCTCTTATCTAGGCAGTTTGTAGCTGACCTAGGAGGGTCTATTCAGATGGACTTATCATATGCCACTATCTGCTCAAAATTAGGTGGTATGGTCAGACTATACATGGAATTTGAAATAAATTATCATGTCAAGGTGCCAAAGAGGCTAGAGAATGGTGAATAAATAAAGCCATAAGGTCATCCACTACGTTTTGAGTCAGAATTCATTCAGCCAGTGTATCACTTTTCTTCATTACATCTTTCATCCTACCTTCTGAGTATAAAAAGAAGAATAATTCAGTATGACAGAGATGTACAACACAATGATCAGAATCTTCATCAACCAAAAAGGGTCAAGTTTCGTTAAGGGACATTTGATAAGTAGCCTATTGATCTACCTGTCAACAAGTAGATGTCCCAAATTGTGCCACACCAATGGCATCTAATGTCATGAGGCATATTTTTTATAGTATCTCTAACCCTAATCCTTTTTCATTTATGTCATTAGATAGTTTTTAAGTTATGTGTTCTTTATTTTTTAGTTTGTTAGAGTATACTTTTCTATTCCAGTGAATTTTCTATATATGCATGATGATTTTGACTTTGAACAGATATCTATTTGATTGACTTATGTTTTTTTAGATGCAGGATTCTGGGATTCTCATGTTACTTAATGGAAGCAACCTATCCCCATACGGAGCCAGATGATGCACACACTTTGTCAAAGTTCTAAGGAAACAAATGTACCAATTTTTTCAAAGGGGCAAGATCATTAGCCATCAACATTTTAAGTCATTGTAAACCCATGTTTCAAATTTGTAATGTAAATGATGCTAGTAAGACCGTGTATGTAAAAACCTATCTAAGCCTATTATTTTGGCGATGAATTTCATCCTAGGAGGTTTTTCATCTCACTGATTCAGTTGTGTTTCTAAACATGGATGACCAGCAAAGTTTTTCCCTCTAACCTCACCCAAAGCTAGCGTGGAATTTATCGTCAAATTCTTAAGTAAGTCCTAGTGTTTTAGTTGAGTCTTCTGTAAAAGTGATTTGGGAATAATTTAAGCTAATTAGCTAAATTATTTTATTACAAATGACTTGGTTTACTAGATCATATTTTATTAAGTGTATGGAAGGAATCATGCCGAGACCGAGGAGGAGTTCACTAGAATTCAACCTGCCATGCCATCGAAAGAGATAAAAAAGAAACTGTTGTCTGAGGTGGGCATACCCATGCACAGAAATATTAAAGCATGTCCGCATGTCAAGTACAAAAGCGGATCCAATATGCATACTAGAATAAAGGAACTGGAAATGCATAATGGATCATCTTATCATAATCAAGAAAGTACATGTCTGAATATCACATATAAAGAGTTGATCAATGATGCTAAAGTATGAAGCTGATCACTGAAGCCAAGAAACTAATCCAAATAGTACCAAGTGAACATGATGGAATAAATGGTACTACACCACAACTCGGTGCCAGCATATAAGATGTTGTTGTAAGGAATTGCAACATATAATGTGGATGGTGTCAACTAGTAGAAACAGGAGCAACTGACAAGTGAACTAGGACATGCTGATGCAAACCCGAGGTCTTCACCAACTGCCTTGGTACATTTCTACACAATGGGAATGAATGATCTAAAGTCGACCATGTGAGAAATTGTTTGATTACCGGCCATTGATGTATATTGTTAACAAATGTGATACTACTCACTGATAATGATGATGAGATTCAAGGTACCCAGTACAATCTAACAAGTGCGAATAAATGAGTTGTAGTCAAACACTTGAAATAATCTATCAATCAAGAGACAATGATGTTTTCCCACTGTCGATAGCAAAGGAATCTTCCACTGATGACTGCAAACCCTACGGTATTACCAAATGGACTCTAGATCCCTTTCCCATAGTAGTGAGTTGAAGTCGATGGGAAAAGATCTGTTAGAAGGAAGGCATTAAGGAATCATTCATCAATCTAGCGTGAGTGTAACCTGTAGGCCAATAATGTGGAAGGAATTGGATGAACAAAGATGTAGTAACCCAACCGAAGCACATTTCCGGCATACACAAGATGTAGCTAGTGTACAATAGAAACCCTCTAAACCAACCAATAATGAAAGCTGACACAGAAGCGAGGAATCCACCGACATGGTCAAATGGAAACCAAGGCACTGCACGAATCCCAATGTGTGATAATGAAAGTTGATGTCGAACACAAGGGAAACCACCCAGTCAAAGACCCATGATACTGATCAATGTTCAGCACAAGGTAACCTATCAATAATGAAAATAGGGCCAGGGTGCAGCTATAGATCTTCCCTCAGAGCAATTTGTTGTAGTTGATAAGGACAAGACTTGCCAGCAAGAATTCAATGGAGACCTTCTCAAACCGGCACGAGAAAAGGACCAATAAAACTGATGTGATAATGAACATGACGCTAACAACCAGGGATGGCCAGCTGAAAAATAGGTCAAGAGACACCACAGAGAGGCCAACTTAGGTTTACTTCCCTTGAACAAAAGCACAACTCAACTATGACTAGAAGGCAACATATGATACCTTTGTATAAGTTTGTCATGCAGGAGACATAAGAAAACTCTCCATATGATTGGAAGAGGTAACCAATTAGAGAAGGACTGACTCAATAACAAGGTTAAGGCTCTCCTAAGTCAAACTAAAGCCCACCCCAATGGAGGAAAGACTTTCTTTTGAGTGCTTTTTTCAAGGGCGACACGACTAACTCTAGTTGCCATCAAAATATGGAAATAATGTCCCATTCCCACTCTTTTTTTTAAATATATAATTTTTTGTCTTTTTCTTTTATATAAAGCTTGAAAAAGAATAAAAGAATGCTATAGTACAGTGAAAAGAATGAGTGTCGAAAAAAAATAGATGCTCTAGTTCCTGGGAGAGGAACATTCCTATGCTTAATGCAAGGTGGCAAAACTAGTCAAGGACACTCAAAGGGATGTTCTTTCCACGGGAAAAAGGGTGTGTCAAATTGCAAAGGATAATTGATTGCAAGGTTGATTTTGCAGAATACATGGTCAAAAAGTGGCGTAAACACAAGTCCAAGTGAAGCCGGCTCAAGGCCAAAAGGTGCAAGTAGTCAATATGCAATGCAACAGTACAACTCAACACAAAGGAGCCTCTAGGGTATAAGGCCAAAAAGTGGCGTAGAAGAATGAGAATGAGTCTTCAACGCACAAGTCATAGCAGGACTAAAGAGGACTCTCGAGCCTACACAATACAGTAGCATGGCCAACCAATGTCAACGAGGATCTAACTAAGATGCCCATCTAAAGGATGGCTCTACCATCGCATCATGATTTTTAAAGTTGGCGAGTGAAAATGGTTTGCGAACCAAGATACGATGGGGTCGACCCTATGGCTAATGTATCGCAGTATGGAGGCTAGTATGAAAAATGCAGTGGAAAGTGGTATTCCCTAACCTATACCCCAGTAAGAAAACAATCCCTGCCATGAAGGGTCTGCAATCATGGGACCAAAATGATGTCTCAAAGAAGTCTCCAAAATTTTGTGTAAAGACAACCCAGTCTCAACACTACAAGCTAAAAGGTCAAAAAGTCCATAAGACAAAAATCAATTTTTGGAAAAATATTTTGTATTTTCCAACTTATATAAGGACTTTTGGACTCACGGTTTTTTCATTTGTGTTTTGAGCGAGGAGCTGTGGAGACAAACTCAAGCAAGCTTCCTTTGACCCTTGAACCATTCAAATCACTCCAAAACTTCCTGGTAACCCTTATATCTTGATTTTAATTGTTTGTGATACTTTTTAGATGTTTTTTTTTCAAGTTTTGACCATGGGAAAATATGTCAAAAAATTCAACTCTACGTACATGTGGGTTGAATATGGGTAACCCGCATATACGATGGCCCTACAACTGACTGTGTGAAAAGGGACCCCACGTGTGCGTGAGTAAAAGTTTTAAAACATAAAACTAATGGTTTGAAACATATTTTTGGACAGGATGACCATCACCTGGAGAGAAAGAGAGCATAGTGCTATAGATAATGAAGTAATGGAGGACCAAAATGCTTTAGCTACTTTAAGAGGTTGTGGCTTGCTAAAAAATTTTAAGATGCCAAATATGAAAGCCAACACACGATTGCTTGAACTTTTGATTCATTACTGGAGCGCAAAGGATGACGCCTTCATGATCGATCAAATTCCCCTAAGGATCGAGATCGAAGATATATACTTTATTACTGGTCTTTCCCAAAGGGGAGAAGTGGTGCATTCGACTGGCAAGACGAGGGGTAGTCTTACTGTAGAAGACTACGTCCACATATACTATCCCGATCATCCTAAAAATATTGGAAGTCAGATTCCAATCAAACATGTGGATAGATTGTCCTTGAAGATTTTACTATTTACCATTGCCAGGGTAAATGGCTTAGCTGCTTTACATCAGGCCTCACAAGTATCTATGAGCCTTGTAGTGGAATGTCTCACCACAGTGTTTGATTGGTGCACGCCTCTACTAACCAATATGAAGAACCAACTGACCTCCATTCAGAAGGGTCAGATAAATAATTTTGGGTGTGGCACAATATTATGCTCATTCTTCTTTGAGAAATTACTTGGGCTACGACCCAAGGTATCATTGACTATCTGCAACCCTAGAGATCCACGAATGGGTAGGTGGGCTAACCTGATGAAACGCCTTGGGGGTGGCGATGTGCCCAGGATGAGTTTTGACAACAAGTTTTTTGCATGGTGGGATCAATAGGTCATCGCAGTCGATGACTACCCCTATGTCAGGATGGATTTCCGAGGAGATCAAAATTTAGTGTTACCACCAAATGCAGCATGGGGTGCCATAGGTAACAATTTTTTAATTTTTAAGATTTTTTTTTTCTTAATGAAATTAAAAATATTTTTGATGAGACAAGACACTTACAACATATATTGATCATGTTTCAGATGTGGTACCAGTGAGACCTAATGGATTTCCCAGACATAGGGGTTTTGGGAGAGATGCCGAAGGGGCTGCAGCTGAGACAGAGAGAGTTCTTCATGCAGTTCAGAGGAACTTGGTAAGGCTGACTCACCAAGTATCCATGATAGCCATAGAGGATCTACCCGAGGACATGCAGCATCACGTGGTAGGAGTACCACGGGACTGGGTGCGGTTATTCCGACATGTAGCCAATGCTATTGTTTATTTTCTAGCTGCTCATCCTGAGCTAGCTAGATAGATGATCATATCCTTTTATGATTGGACATGATGATGGGCATAAGCCTAGATTTTGTTGGGCATTTTTTCCTAATTTTGTATATTAATTTTCGAACATAAACACTCTATCTACATACAGTAAATTTTATGATATATATAGATGGCACTTTCGATTATTTTTTATGTTTTTTAATTTGATTAATTATTGATATGCCAATTTAATGCTTAATTAGCAATAGAATCTGATAATGAATTTTATGATCGTGGAATGTGAACATATATGATATAAAAAAAATGATCGTTGCAACAATATTAGTCTCAAAAATTGGTGATACAAATAGGGACCTCGTACCTAATAAGTGTTATTCAGTTGAGATACCACCAATTGTGAGTCTAAATAAACCAAGAGATATTGCTTCGGATAGAAAACTAATAACAACAGTATATTCGGCAATATTATTCGAAGCAGGACCGATACATACTCCTCTCAAAAGTTCCATCAATTGGCCAAGATGGATAATAAATCACCCAAGTCACAGAAGCAAGGTTCCGGTATGCCGACTCACACCATCAAGGAATCTTAGATATACTGAATTGTCCATCAATACCTGCCAAAGAAGATAAAAAATATCGACATCACTAAAACCGCTAGATAGATATGTACAAACATACAATATATACAAATAAGTAAGTGCTTAGTCGAAGCCTAAGCAAAGTACTTCTTAAGGTAGAGCCCATTTTTGGGCTCCGCCAACTTGTTTCCTTCAAAGTCAATTAATTTATAAGCCCCCTTTTTCAAAACACGCTTGACTATAAAGGGACCATACCATATAGATTTGAACTTGCCTACCCCCAAGGCATCTTTGTCTTGATTGTAGACCAGGACAAGGTCACCTTCAGAAAAATTTTGAGGACGGACATCTTTATCGTACTAAATTTTTATCCTTTTCTTATAGGCTTTGTTTATTATGGAGGCATCTTGACGCTGCTCATCAAGATGCTCCAAATGAAGGAGGTGTTCCTCGATACTAGAAGTCTCTGGAAGAAGTTCTGCAGCTAGCTTAAGAGAAGGAATTTCACAATCGATAGGGAAGATAGATTCCAACCCATAAACTAGTTGAAAAGGAGTAAAACCAGTGGTAATCTTAACTAATGTTCTATATGTCCAAAGTGCCGGATACAAAATTATGTGCCAATTGGATTGAGATTTTTCAATCGTCCTTTTCAGGATGACTTTAAGGGACTTGTTCATGGCTTCAACCTGCTCATTATCCTGAGGATAATATGGAGATGAATGCTCCTACTGGAAACCCAAATTAAGAGCCAATTCAAACATCAGTTGATTTTGAAAATGAATGCCATGGTCAGTGACAATCTCTTTAGGGATACCGAATTGTGAAATAACCTAATTGAAGAGAAACAAGGCCATTGTTTCACTATCGTTTTTGAAAGTAGGCATGGCCTCAACCCAATTTTTAAAGTAGTCTACGGCCATAATGATGTACTTGTGATTCCCTGCCAAAGGTGGATTACAAGTAGTAAAATCAATGCCCCACTTCGTGAAAGCACCAATGGCGATAACAGGAAAAAGTGGAGATGGATGTGCGCGCATTTTTCTAAGTATAGACTTGACAAGGATGGCATATTTTGACTACTTCAATACATTCTTTAAAAATCGAAGGCCAAAAGTAGCATGTTCGCAAAAAAAATTGGGTTGTTGCAAGCCTTGATAGATGACCGCCACAAGCTCCACTGTGTCAATCATTAAGAACTGACTCAGCTTCCTCCAAATTTAAACAATGCCTAAGGATTGAATCAATCCCATGATGATATATTGTGTCACCTATAATAACATAATTCTTAGCGAGGTGACGCTACTTTCTATGCTCATCTTTGGAGAAAGTGGGTGGAAACTTCGAATTTTGGAGATATATAATGGTATATCCATGCCAAGGATCTTGTGAAGAAATGAGGAATAAATGTTCATCGGAAAATTTTTCCTCGTAAATAATTGCTTCTTCATAAGGCAGCTCTGATATCGACTCTGCAAATACTAAAGATTTCTTATATGTAGCCGACATGAATTCTAGATCGAATTATTGCAAAATAACAATCCATCTATTGTATTTTCCCCCAATCACTCGCCCACTGAGAACAAACTGAAATGGTTTGATGGCTGCTAAGACAAACATTTTTCAAAGCAGAATGTAATGTCGAAGCCACTGCACAGCATGGAAAGCTTCCAAATCCAATTTCTTGATGGGAGAATAACATAGTTCACGACCTACCAAGCCTCAACTTAAGTAGTAGATTACATGCTCACAGAAACAATCATCTTCTTGAACCAGAACCATACCAATAGTTGATTCTATAGTAGCAAGA
Source organism: Pinus taeda (assembly GCA_000404065.3). Taxonomy (NCBI): domain Eukaryota; kingdom Viridiplantae; phylum Streptophyta; class Pinopsida; order Pinales; family Pinaceae; genus Pinus; species Pinus taeda. Next base: position 96,089 of record APFE030080137.1, read on the forward strand.
TACAAAAGGAAATATCTACTATAATTGTGTGGACTCAATAATGGAGCAAAAGTTAATGCTTTTTTCAAAGCATCAAAAGATCGCTGCGTGAAATCATCCCATAAAAATGGGACTCCTTTCTTAAGCAAACGCATAAATCCTTTTGTAATCTTAGTGTAATTTTCTATAAATCTCCTCAAGAAATTTTCCTTTGCTTGGAGACTTTGAAGTTGATGAATGGAAGACGGGGGAGGCAACTGAAGGGATCAACTCAAATCCCCTTTGTAGATACAATGAATCCTAACAACCGACCAGATGTGATGGAGAAAACACACTTATTTGGATTCAACCGTATTTTATAAAAACGACACCATTCAAATATCAACCAAAGGTATTTAGGATGATCAATTCTGTTTCGAGAACAACCAGCTAAATCATCTAAATATGCTTTGATAACATGTTTGATGTTGTGAAAAGCATAATACATGGCCTACTGGAACGTGGCTCCAGCATTTTTAAGGCCAAAAGGCATCTTTTTGTATGCAAACGTACCCCAAGGACAAATAAAGGTTGTCTTGTGCTGATCTTCTGGATGGATAATAATTTGATTGTAACCAAAGAATCTATCCATGAATGAAAATATTTCATTACATGCACATTCATCAATAATTTGATCAATAAAGGGCATGGGGTAATTATCCTTCGGACAAGCCTTATTTAGGTCATTAAAGTTGATACATAGCCAGATCATTCCTTGTTTTTTATTTACGGGGACTGGATTAGAGACCCACTCAGTCAGAGGAACAAGGTATATAAAGCACACCTTAAGCAACTTTTCAACTTCAACTTTAATAGCTACTGCTTTTCTAGGATTAACCAGTCGAATTTTTTAACGAATAGGTTTATCTTTTTTGTATGTCTTGATCTCATGCTGGAATATAGATGGATCTATTCTAGGGTTTTCCTCATAAGACCAAGTGAACACATCTCGAAACTCTTTGAAGGGATCAGTGTAAATTTAAATTTATTCACGGGAACAGTCAACTCCAATGAAGACATTTTCGATTATATTAAGGTTCCTAGAGATGTTCACGGGTACAGTTCGTGAGATAACAGACATGTTATCTTCAGCAGAAAACTGTGTTGGAGCCAATTTAAAACTGTATGAACATCACTAGTCGACAGACTGGACAAACATGACTCAATTTCGCACAAATGAGGGAGGAAATATGAACGATGATGTAAATCATCCCATGGTCTATCAACACCCATCATTGCCTCCAAAATTACTTCATCAAATGGTAAGACTATATCTAGGCAATCCTGAGCTGAAGTTGAATCGAGTGTCCAAGCTGGAGCCACATCCCCATCTAACTCCTTTGGTGAGAAAGGAGTAGGATGGGATTCTGCAGAGTTAACGATAGACTGATAAGTGATTTCTACCATAGACATGGGGAATGCCATTCCACCTACCTGCCCTCCATCTAATGTGGTAGTAGATGAAGGTAAGGGCCAAGGGTCCGAAAAATAATGAGTACGAAAGAACTCTCTTTGAGAAGGTCCCCTGGACGACGAAATAACATTGATTCTAGCTGAAGGAGCAAGGAGATCAAAAATACCCATTAAATAAGAGTACATCCCAATTCCTAAATTCCCAATAGGTTGCCTGGGATTGTCCACTAATGGAACAGTAGATTCAGAAGATGTGTGAGAGTCACTTGGAGAATAATCCATCCGATCAACTCTTACAATCTTTCCCTCATGAGGAAAAAAAGGATGTGGAATAATGATGAAACTATGGAATCCATCTTGTAAATCCAATTCCTGCCTAAGAGGAGGTTGTAATCCAGGTTCGCATCTACGATTTCTACCTCAATATTTACCACATTTCCCCCAACACATATGGGAAAGGTTGGAATAATCCCATGCGGCCTATGAGAATGTCCATCAAATCCCGTCAATAGAGTCAATGAAGGAACAACTTGAGGTGATCCAATGGCCTTCCAACATGACATGGACATCACGCACATGGAAGCTCCCTCATCTATAACGGTTTGAAAGATATTGTTCTTTCAATATGTAGAATTTATCTGGAAAGCCATATGATGGGGAAGTCTCTTTTTGACATTTGACATATCAAAAGTGAGCACAAGATAATTTTTAGGATCTACTACTCCGATTGTTGAGAGTAAAGCACTTCTCTGAGTGGGGCACGACTAGAGTACCTCTAACACTGACATAGCCTAAGGACTTTGAGCCATATCTTCTACAATCGAGTAGTTCTGGGCTACCCTGGGTTAATGGTCGAGTGCTTCACGAAGCCTTTCGACATCTGAGGTATAGACTCAATAGAGGGCCTCTCAATATGGATCAACTTTGAGGCATCAGAAGCAGACTTAGCCTTAGATGATTCCAATTCACCGTAATCATGTGATCACGTAGCAACGTTGATATGTGAGCTCATAATATAAACATTTGATGAATTTTCCCCTTCCTAGTTTCCCCCTGCAGGGGTGCCAACATTAGAATTTGCGCCAGCAAGTAATTGTTGCCCTTAGGGAAAAGGGTTAATGAGAACAACTTGGGAGCTAGAAGACCCCTGTTGCGCTAATAAGCACTGAGCGTCTTTGATCTTAGGGTAGAGATGAGTCAAATTATCCCCATTGCATAACTTGCATGGAAATTTTACCTTTTTCTTGGACTCTTTCTTACCCTCTTCGGCATCATTTCCGAGTTTGTTCGCATTTCCCTTCCCATCCTGGTTCTTTTTCCTGCCTTGTCCTTTCTTCTTCCCATCGAATTGTTGATTTCCTTTGGGGTTAGAAGTTTGGATGGAATTTATAGACATAGGTTGAGAAGGTGTAGATGTGGATGGTGATGCCTACATAGAGGAACAAGTTTGTAAAGACAATAGTTGCAATTGATTTAGTAGGTTAACCGTGTTTACATCAATTGATCCGACTAGCCCGTCTGCATGGGGACCTAGCTTCAGTTTGGCTATATCCACCTTGGATCTAGGAGCATCAAGTAGAATTTTTTGAAGAACCCCAGACTGAGAATAGATCAGTTCTAACTGTTGGGCCCTTAAAATAGTCTTCTCTTCAGTGAAAACACCGGAGAGGGACACGTCCTTAGAGATCTCAGGTTGCAATGATTTAAGAAACCATTTGAGAAGGAATTCTTGTGGGATATTGGATTTGATGAGCCTCTTCCTTATCCTCCATTCCTAAATATGATCAGAAATGTGAGTTGCCTGATCTTGTTGGAAATTAGCCAGAAGCTCAGTTCTGGCATCATATTAGACAAGCAATTAAAAATGGTTCAAAATGATAGTAGCCAAATCATCAAAAGAAGTAAAGGTGCCCCCCGGTAGCTCTATGTACCACTTAGTCGCATTTCTAGTTAGGGTACGTTGAGATAATCTCAACCTGATTGAATCATCTATCAGGGAGTTGGACGAACACCATAAGTGGAAAATGGTTATGTGGTCACCCGGATCTTGACCTGTTTTCCCCTCGAATTTTGGGATATCAAAGGGAAGTTTGGTTGGGACTAGAGGCCAAACCGGGCTATACCTAATCGTATCATTAGTCAATTTAGTGAGATCTGGGAAGTTTAACGTTGCTAGAAAAGGGATTCTTGGTGGACCCTAAGGATTCCACCCAGTGTGGGCAGAACTCCCAGCGTTTTAAAAAGAATGACCTGGATTCATGAAGGCACCAGGTTGCCTGAAGTATTTCATAGACCCAACTAAACCACAAGGAGACCCTTGTGATCTAGCAAAATTTGGAGTTTGACTAACTCCTTCCTCAAATCCTCCATAACTAGTAAAGTTAACCCCTAACGAAGTGTTAAAAGAAGCCAAAAACCCCTTATAAGGATTCCATGCATTAGCATAGGGAGAAAAATTTTGAAAAGAATTGACAGAAGAATATGACATATTCCCCTGTTGACTAAAATAATATTGATTCCCAACTCCTAAACCACTAACTGTAGGATTTGTGCAACTTTGAAATGGATTATTTCCTTGACTTGAAAAGGAAAAAGGCGTGGATCCCACAGTTGGGTTGAAATGTAATATATGACCCCCCAACGAGAAACCATGAAAAGAAGCTGATCCACTCACCATGGATGTGGAGGTAGCTAATGGAATACTCAATGGAACCAAAGGAAACACGTTGGTCAGCATTCCAAAAGGGAAAAAGCCAATGCCAGAGGCAGCAACTTGAGAACTTCCACACAATGATGGAATGGAAGTAGAACCAAATATAACAGTGCTAGGAGTAACAGAAGGTGTAGAAATTGTTCCTCCTCCTTGTACAGATATGGGAATCTTCATACTCATATCACTTGTCATGAATGCCATGCTCCCAGCAATGGTCATCAAAGGAATAGATTGATGTAAACCTGGGCTCGAAGGCTTGTTGGTTAGAGTTCTGATGTACAATAGAACGTCTGGATGATCGAGAGGAAGAGGAGTATTAGGAGCTGAAATTGACTCAGGAATCTCTTCAACCTCAATATTATCTTCCGACTGGAAGAGGACTCGAGAAAGAACTAGAGTTTTCCTCTCTAACTCTCTACTTGTGCCAGGTCTATCTTGTGAATCAATGACTCCAACCGGAGAATCAATCTTCGATGCGCCAGCCACCACTAGTTGAAAACCACTGGCAATATTGCTCCTATGCCTTTGTGGAGAAGGCTCAGGACTCGTAGGTGATAGCCCATGAAGTCTCCTAGGCCGACGAGCTGGTCGATCAGCCACTTTGAATTATTTTTAAGAAATCTACTTAAAGACTCAAAAAAGTTATAAAGCTAGGCCAACTAGGAGCAAAGAGCACTCCCTAGAGTGCCTAAAGATACAAGCAATCAAACAACTCTCAAGTATTTCTGCTCCGGCTAATTAAGACCGAACACTAAAATACAAGAAAGCCAAAATCAAGGGCCTTTCAAAAATACACTGGGGTAATTACGCCCCAGGTCTACTAGAAAGGTATCAAAAGCATTTACGCTGACCTCCAGACAACAAACTTTGCCGGTGAAAGCACCCAAGCTTCGCAAGGGTACCCTCCATAAGTATTGTTGAACGTGATGCAACGTCAGCCTCGGGTGCCACGGGATTCCCCTCTACAGCCACCTATGTGATTCCTAGGAAAGGAAACTATGGATACCAACTCGTATCAAAATTCGGGCGGAACAATTGTGAGGCAGGATGCCAACAAGTTGGAGAGGGGGTATCTCTCTTCCTTGTCTTCACTCTCCCTTGTGCTTAACTCCCAGTCATGGAGCTTTCCCGGTGTTTCTAACAATATTTGGTTTCACTCTTTATTCAACTTCTACGTTTTTTAATTTGAGTGGCCTTGGAGAGTTAACTCTCCTCTCACCTAATCCAAGGCCCTAATGAACCTAAAATTGTTGGTGTTTTCTTAATGTCAACAATAAAAGTTCTATTTCATTTTATTAATCACTTGATTTTATATAGTTGTTATTTAAGTCAAGGGGAATTACGAGAGTGAAACTGGTGATGTGTTTATGATGCAAAAGAAATAAATAGAAAACTAACTATATGAATGCAGTCATTTTCTTCGATGAAGAGTGATCTTCTACTTAGGTTCTAAAAAAACTTTTATAAAGCACAATATTTTTCTTTTCTTTTCTGAAACAATCTTCACACACCCAAAATCTAAAAAGACTAAGAATGCCTTAAAATGCAAACTACCCTAATGCAAGTTACAATGATGATGCAAGATCCTAAACAACCTTAATAAGAAAATGAAATACTTTGTAGAGACGATGAGCCAACTTAAAACTGAAGAGGACAAAAATTTGAACACAAATCTCTCTTCAAAAAAAGCAGAACAAATTGCAAAAGATCACAATTCACCTTTCAACAATAAAGCAAACGAAACCGTAAACCAAAAACTTGGAGAAAGAAAAACAAAAGCAATGTTTTTTTAGATTTTTCTTTTAAGGAAACAAAAACAACTTTTTGAAGTCACAAGCGTACTACTAAAACTCAAAAGATCAATAAATAAGCACAAGGAATATTTCTATCTTGCAAGTTATAAACTTGAAAATGAACGAAACTTGAACAAGAAAGACTACAACTTGTACAAACTGACTCAAATAGCAGCAAAATATTTCGACAAACTGACCAAAAGGCCAAGAAATAAATACTTTCAAACTTGTCAAAAAGACTCTCAAAAAGAAAGAAAAGAAATAAGGCCACCAAACAAGGGAAAGCAAAGCAAGAGAACTTGAAATCTAGGTTAAAAAGGAAATTGAAAACAATTTCCTGTTCTAGAATACCAGAACAACCAAGGACTTCAAAACAAAGCCTTGAATACCAAGATACAAACTACAAACCTGTTTAAGAAGCAAACATAGGCCAAATCTTTTCAGTGAGACTAAGATTTTGAAAAAAAGGCTTGCAGGAAAAGTAAATTCTCCAGACAGCAGATAACCATACAAAAATAGAAATCACAAGCTACAAACCTAACAGGGCAGAAATATTTGAAAAAATCATCCAAAAAATTTCATACGCGACTGTGTAAAAACACAAAAGTGTGCACACACATTTATAATACAAGAAACTCGCGTATACGCGAGTCTGCTTTACAGAAACCTGCATGTATATGCTACTGTAAACAAAGTAAACAGTGTATACAAAGTTTTATAAGGAAAAAAAAATCAAGGTCTGATCTAGAAGATCAAACTTGATGCCTAGGACACTAATGGACCAAACAATATTGTAAAAGCAAGCAATCAAGAAAGTGAACCCTGATTAAGAAAAAAAACCCAAACCAGGAATAACAAGATTGTTAGATTTTAGGCTTCTGTGGAAGTTTTTTGCAGTGGTATGATCCGGATTGTCCACAGTCTTCTCTTCATTGAGTCAACTTTTCAAACCCCAAAGGGGGTCCATCAACGGGACAAATCAGAAAAATAGAAAAAGAATGAGAGATTATGAGAGAAGGAGACAT
>APFE030080137.1:115473-131206 GCA_000404065.3 Pinus taeda
AGTGTCGGCCCTGTAAGACAAGTTTAGGGTCTTGATTCTAATTTATATTCAAGGTTCATGTCTCCTTCTCTCAATAAATCTCTCATTCTTTTTCTATCTTTCTGATTTGTCCTGATGATGGACCCCCTTTGGGGTTTGAAACGTCGACTCAATGAACAGAAGACTGTGGACAATCCGGATCATACCACTGCAAATAACAAGATTGTTATTCCCAATGGAGTTGCCAATTCTGTTATGGGTGAAACCACCCTAGGGCTTTGGGTTGAGAACCCCAATAGAGCAGAGGGAAAACCTCAACAAGAAATGCTCAAACAATCATCAAAAATCCTTATTCTACTAAATTGTGTAGGAGTGTCCTTACCCAGATATCCTTCATTTGGGTAGATCCCGTAGGGTGCAAACCCTCAGATTCTCCCAGTGTTCTTGAAACCTGAAAATTATTCAAATGGAACATACATTACAGTAGAAACATAAAGGATATACATGATGTTAATCTTTAAATCATATAAATGAATGACTAATTATACATCAATATAAAATTCATAAATGCATTACAACATAACTTTGATGCATAAACACATTTCATATCGGAAACAGAACAACATTCCTTTTTATTGAAGTAAGCTATAAATAAGGTGGAGAAATATGACCTGAGTCCTTCTTTGGCTCCAAGCAGAACCGTCCTCTGGATTCGCCCTTTTCCCAGACTTCAACAATCTTCCTCCATCACCAACACAAGGATATCTCAAGCAAGATGGGGGATATCTATAATTAAGGAAACAAGGGTTTCCTGAAGCTTTGGGGAGTGCAGGAGGCATGGGGATTCTTCAAATTTGATTAGGGATAATCTCACTATAGTATCAATATCTCATCCTTTCTCCCTTAAGGCCTTCCCATAGAGGTTTATTTATACCTCTCCAAATTAGTTTTTTCAGTTGGTAAATAGTTGGGCCACAGGCAATATGAGTTGAGTAACAGGTAAACCCGTGACTCTGCCTGAAATTAAGGAAATTTATTTTTTTTAAGTGTTTTAACATATGTACGCGGGTTGGATATATGTTGACCCACATGTATGGCCTAGGGCAAAGTAGTGTATAGGGAATAAAACACTTTTTTTAGATTTTAGACCAAGTCTGGAACGAAGGGTTGCCCTAGGCCATAATCAGAGCATCATATCTATCAAGAGTGGTAAATGGTGCTATAACAGTCACGAAATTTGGTAATTAATTAAGGGTCTATAACGAACAAGTATTCCCCCTTTGAAGGTTAAATTATGTAAAATCCTATGTAAAAAAAAAATTAGTGCATGGTCCCTCATACTTAAGCACCATGGCCAAAATATTAGAGGGTGGAAAAATAATTAATCCCCTCAAGTGTCAATTAGTTAATTTTTTGGCAAAAATAAAATTAGTCCAAAGCCATAAAATTAATTAATTAGAGTCAAAAATTAAAATGCTAGAGAAATTAAATTCTACAAGGGGGGGAATTTATGGGTCTTAAAGAAATTTATTTTTGGAGGTCCCCACTAAGGAAATATGAAATTTCAAGAAAAAATGTACCCTTGGACCTTGGTGGCCAAGTTAAAGTCAATATTTTTGAGGAAAATAGCTTAAAATAATTATTTTTGAAATAATAAAAAAGGGGTTTAATGATAAATTTGAAAATTCTTCAAAAATAATTATTTCAACAGGAGAGATTAAAATATCATTCAAGTTTTATCAACGTCTAAGATTGTTTTGACAGGGATCAAGCCAACTAGGAGTTATTTTCCACTTGGAGGATCTATCTATAAATTAGAGTTCATTTGTGTCTCAAGCCATTTGATGTTTGGCTAATGTAATTCTACAGAAAAGCTTATGTAAATCTAATGTCCCATTGGGAACGTTTTTTAAATAATCATAATAAAAACTATGGGATGCAATTCATGGTGTCTATGTTCTACTGATTTGTGGTATGTGCTAGGTACGAGCATCCCTATATTGTGTTTAAACTTTAAATTAAATCGTTATTTAACTGTAGATGATAAGAACATTATATTGATAAGTTTTGGGCTTATCTTAGGTTATCTAATTCATTGTTTTTCTGACGATTTATGCTTGAAGAATTATATAGCGTTTACAGGTTCCCCAAACCTTGGGCTCCAAGTTCACAAACTTTGAGCATGGGCTCACCTTGGTTGGACTTAAAATATTTTTATGTTCTTTCAAACTTAGCTAAGGTTGTAGCTTGCATTTATTTTTCAAAGTGCATTTAGCCATTATCAAATAGTTACTAAAAAAAAAAAAAAAAAAAAAATCTCAAATTGTTTTCAAGCATTGTACACATAAATATGTTGTAAATATATTTGTAAAATAGATTTTTGTAAATAATTTATTTTCTAACCCTTGTTTCATAGCTTGGATTTTGGGGTTTTGAATTATTTCGAAATTATTGTATATATTGGGGTTTTGGGTATTTGTAAATTCATTTGTGCTAGTGAGATCAAAGGCAAATAGCTAGATTAGAGTTAGATATAGGCCCTTGAGGGTAAGATCTAGTCTCCAAATTTTTTATACGGCTAGCTACTAGAGAAATTTTGCAAAAGTTAAAGATTTGGAGAAGAATAAATTCTTCAAGCGAGGGTTTATAAATTTTTTAGGGCCTTCGGGTCCAACATCCTCCTCTAAGGGCAACACCAGCCTTTCTTGGCCTTGTGTTAGCCCTTTTTATCTTTGCATCATCATGTTTAGGCCCCTAAAGACTATGCGTAAGCTCCTAAGGGCCTTAGCCTTCCTCCATCCCCTTCGTTGTGGTGTTTTAGGGCCTTTTTAAGCCTAGTCGAGATCCTTTTAGGCCTTGGCTTCCCCTTCTAGGGTAGTTGCAGGCATTAAGGGCTACATATCCCTAGTTCATGGTCTCCAAAGGCCTCTTGGTCCCCTCTCTAGGCTAGACGACAGCCCTTAGGGCTTTTCGTGGACCTATTTGAGCCATTTCCTCTCTTTCGTGGCCTTTTATAGCCTCTTTCCCTTAGTCGTTGGGGCTTTTTCCTTGTATATTACCCTTTTCCTATTCCTATCTTGGCTTTTATCCATCTCTGAAATTTTTAGACTGAGTATTGGTGGGTTTTGTAGGAAACATTGGCTCAAGTTTGGTGTTTTCAAGTGCCAAGTATAATGAAAATTTTTGGCAACTTGGGCAAGTGATCTTCAAGGCCTTAGACTTAGGTTAGATCTCTAAACCCTTGTCTTCTCACTGTTTTTCTAAAACTGTGATAATGTTAAGTAAACTTGACTCGGGATAGGGTCAAAGTTGACTAGGTTAAACAATGATGGTTTTGGGGCACATGGTATTGTGCACCCATAGTATTCTGCCTGTGGTATTATATGTAATGGAGCTTATAAAAGTTTGGAAGGACTTCATTGTAATGCAAGACCTGGAAGTGAGCAGTGAATGCTCACTTGGTCAGATTGGCCAAGGTTTTGGCCAATGCTAATAAGATCTTATTAGGTTGGGTTTTTCCCCGAATTTGGGGTTTTCCTGGATAAACATTTGCATTTATGTGTTTATGGTTGTTGCTGGTTATTTTTATATTTATTCCTCTGAGTAATTATTTATGTTATGTAGTAAATTTATAACAACTGGTATCAGAGCCAGATATTAGCTTCAAAGGGATTCTTTGATGCCAGGGGTTTATAGTGCCTGATGAGATCAGTGCAGCCTTTTTACAAGATCTGGGTCTGAAAATAATGGTGGAACAATCGTAAGTGGAAGAACCTTGAGGAGAATGTGCAGAAGATAGTGTCGTACCTGCCATGGATCACAGTGCATTTGTGATATTTACTGGTTTGGAACATGCTGACGAATTGTCGGGATTCATGCGGCTATTTAAAGAAGGTCAGCAGAAGAAAATTGTTCATGCGGCTTCGAAAATTGTTCATTTTCTGCTACGTGAGACCACTGGTGTTGGAATCTACAAGGTTCTCATTAGGCTCGCAGTTGGAGCAGTTTGATAGAAGTTTTTTAGCAAATCAAATTGAGAGAGGATGGATCAGAATCACATCAGTAATAAACAAAAAAAATATTTTAATGAAGTCAAAATTATTGCATGTAAATGGGCATACTACTGTAAGACCTGGTAAGGCATGTGTACCCCTCGGTGATCACCTGTAAAGTCTGGGTTAGACCTAGGTGATAGGGGGGATGTCGGGTTAACAATACCCCGGGTAAAAACTCTGAAGGGGGTAAAAGCTAGAGTGAGCGGGATTGTCTCACCTAGCAGGTTTCGCTGGAGTTAGTCAAGGAACCCCGAGTCAAGTTTAAGGGGGGAATTGTTAAGTAAACTTGACTCGGGATAGGGTCAAAGTTGACCAGGTTAAACAGTGATGGTTTTGGGGCACATGGTATTGTGCACCCATAGTATTCTGCCTGTGGTATTATATGTAATGGAGCTTATAAAAGGCTGGAAGGACTTCATTGTAATGCAAGACCTGGAAGTGAGCGGTGAATGCTCACTTGGTCGGATTGGCCAGGGTTTTGGCCAATGCTAGTAAGATCTTATTAGGTTGGGTTTTTCCCCGGATTTGGGGTTTTCCTGGATAAACATTTGTGTTTATGTGTTTATGGTTGTTGCTGGTTATTTTTATATTTATTCCTCTGAGTAATTATTTATGTTATGTAGTAAATTTATAACAGATAAATCTTTCATAACAACGATAAAATTCATTCTTAAGTGCCCTAAAACCACATCTAAGTGACCTAAGCAAAATAATAAATTCATGGTAAAATTTTACTGGTGTTTGGGTAAGTTGGTCATTAATTAATCAACATATATCTAGCTTGTTTATTGACTAAATGTCTCTGCATAAAGTTCTAATATAATCTAAAGATACATCTTAAAAAGGCTAAAAACTCATAATTTCATATTGGCAAACTTGTCTTTGGCATTCAAAAAATTTTGGGCACCTTTGGGCACGCACCCTCACATTGATAGCTCATTGTTTTCAAGATTTTATTATTGTTGTTATAAGTGTTTTCAGATCTGATATAGCATTGAATATTACATCGTAAGAGGATTAGTTAGCTTGTATTTTCTTTTGGCAAATTACTTAATGTTTCATTGATCATAATTGATTCTTACATGCTTATCATTTCTTGGATATAGAGTGATTTACTTATTGGTGTCCCAAAAGTTTAATAATTGCTCGTTTAAATGTTATTGGGACATAAGTAATATAATATCTCTCTTTTCTCATGCTCTATAGATCATAAGTATTCTTGTTTCATGGTTTTATAGCAAATTGGTTTCCTATTATTGCAAGTATACTAGCACATTTTTCGTTGTGAGTTGATTTATAAATTCACATCTAATAATAACACTCACTAAACCACTTTAATCTCCAATCACTTAGTTTCTTCAGGTATCTTGATCTATTTATCTTTCTTGGTCGGCATTAAGTAACTTTGGCATAAGATCATTGATAATTATGTTGTAGAATCATCATTGGGATATCTTGAGTAATTGTGATTTGTGTTGCGCATCATTACCTTGAGAAGCTTAGATAATTCTATTGTTTAACATCTCTTAACATTGGTCATTGGCATATCATATGTTGTCTCGAGTAATTTTCATTGTTGTTCTAATTTTTCTATCATTGGTTAAGTATCTTGTGGATTTATCTATTGTTTGGCATTAACACTTAATAATTTGGCACATTCTTGATTATAATATTGTTTCATAACTCATCATTAAGTACACTCATCATAAGAAGAAAATCTTAACTTAAGTACTTAAATGTAAAACAAATCTTAAACCAAGAATCACTCATCTACCTTGCATAATCATTGTAAGTCTAGTTGAACTAATAATTTACCTCCAAGCATAAGCTTGGTTGATAGACTTCCAAAGCCACCCTTTCTCAAATTTAGCTTGAGGCATTTAACACCTTTCTAATGGTTAACATGGTGACCTTGTCATTGTCAGAGCCACAACGTCTACAGTGTTGGAGGCATCGAGTGGTTGGAACACAGGGGGAGGTATTTTTAATCAAGCCTTTTCTTGCTTCCCATTGGCTTCCTTGCCACAACCTACTCTAAAGACTAGTTCCAAAACAGTTAAGAGGAAGGTCTTACTTAAAATAGGCATATAACTAAAAGTAACCAAGATTATTGCATCACACCCACGTCTTAGGATTTTCATAGCATATAGGTTATTAAATCATCCAAGTAGTGATTATCCATCAGGTTACTTGATTGATAATAAGCGAGAAATTGACTCCATAATGCACTAGGCTCAAAGTTGTATTTAATCTAATCCACAAAACTTTCTTAAATTAACCAAGTAGCCAGGTCACTCAATCATGTCTCTCGGACTCATTGGTTCCCAAATTTTCCTTCGTCTTCACATTTCCATAGGGAATACCCCCCATAGCCTGATGTTGGAAGACTGCTAGAACAGAGAGGCCGAGGATCCAAGTGATAGCCCCCAACCTGAGTCGTTGTCGCAATGCCTGTACAATCTGAGCAACAACACTATCGAAGTTTGTCTAGTCCAATTTCTCACCTTTTTTACATACATTCTCCTTAGAGATGTGTCAATATTTATGGATGTTAAGTTAATCATTCGAACATGCAAAATATTTCCACTATTATAAAAAACCCAGAGTGGTGTGCCCATGAATTGAACCATTAAGTCATTGTGTATCATACCCACTAGGAATGTAATATATGGTAAGACCAAGGCAAATGGATTCTCATAATGATCATCAACTACAAATTGGAGTCTTGGTTAAATTGAAGCATGCAATGCTAATACACAAGTAAGTAAAATAGGTACTAGGATAAAGTACAAGGATCATGCATTTTGTTAATTTTTATAAGAAATTACTCTTTCTTTGGTTAATAATCTCACATCCTAACATTTTGATCACATCACCACTCATCACCCGCTGGAGGAAACAAGTAAATATTAATGACATGTCAAGCTCATGGTAGTTAACATAAGTTATAGGAACTAGATACATGAATGAAAAAATTATAAAAGTGTGTTTGTGGATCTCCCCTGCTACCAAGGATAGGTTCTAGTACAGGTATGTTCATGGTTGTATTACATGAAACATTGTGTTGTTCATAATGTCAAGAATTTTGTATGTGTTTGTTATTCCTTATGGCGGTTGAGAGAGTTTATTTCCCTTTGATGTAGTTCCATTTGGATATCTAGTTCCTTCTATTATTATCATCTTCTCAGTCTCAATCCCACCCCATAAAGTAATGGCATACCAAACATCACCAAATGAGTAGAATCTTCCCCTTGGGCTACCATTTGAACTTGATGACATCTAAAGTTCCCTTCATTGCATCCAAATTAAATTGAGCCTAGATAACAACATTGATGGACCTATTGGTTAAAAATCATCAACACTTTTAGCATATTGAGGGAAAATTGGGTTAAATTTATATCCAATTGGAAGAGGTTAAGATTCTCTAATGGCTTTCTTCCCCCTCTTCCTTTGTTCTTTTTGTCTCTACTAAGTAGCATAAACATCCCTAGTTCCTCTAGAATTAAATATTATAGCTTAAGTAGCAGACTAGGATGCATTACACAAGGTTAATGATGTTTCTTCTAAAGAATAATTACAATATAGTTTAGTGCTTGTGAAATTTTGGGACTCTACTATCAAATACATTATAAGAAGATTCTGATTTATAGAGATGATTTAGCGGCTGCAACACCCTCCAAAACTTTGTCTTGTATCCAAATTTTAGAGCCTTCCTTGGTTTTTCCTTTAATTGTTACAAACACTCCAGCTCATCCCATGAGCTCTTGTGAAGTCTTTTTCACCTTTTTCTTCTTTGACCAGCGTTCGTCCTTCGGCATGTTGATTGCTTTGTCATGCTTGCAATCTTTTTCACGTGAGTTTGAAGGTTTGTCTTTGTGTGTTTGGGTTGTCTTCACTATGTGAACACCTGTCGTATTCACACACAAAGTTGTAAGCATTGTCGCATAAGTGTTGTCACAGTTGTCTGAAGGTCTATCACAAGTGTCGCGCTTGTCACTCTTAGCTCTAAGACAATCTCACCGAGGGTATGTTTTGTCTTGTTGTACTGGTGGTTAGTGTTATTCAATCGTCGAAGTATGCTAAGTTTGTCATCGCAATGTCAAGTTTGCACAAGTTCACTTGCTTTTGACACTTAGCCAATTTCCTGAAAATTTGTCCAACCAAACAACCCTCTTCCACTGGACCCCGACTGAGTTGCACTATGCAGTCGTAGCCCTCAGTGACCCCGCTCTGTTGCCAAGAACTGCACAGTGCTTGAGGTTCTCCTCCAGGAAAGTTTCACTGCACAATCTCAGAAGCGAGCAGCATGTCTGCCTCCCGGAACTGCATAGAAACTGCCTCCATGTCCAAACTGAACTGCACATTTCTCAAGCACAGTCATCAAGCCTACTTCTAGTTTGCCAGGACCCTATGCTACACTGATACTTGGGTCAGTGTTGTCCCCCAAAATAGTGTAGACATGCCCATAGGTCCCTTGCTTCCTTACTCTGCACTGCCTGTAGAAATTACGCAGTCATGCCCATCTAATCCCTCTAATGCCTTCAGGAATTGCGCAATCATGCTTAGCTATCCCTATATTGCCTTGCTCTATACTATCTTCAGAAAATGCGCAGTCATGTCTTGCAATCCCCCCACTTCATGTCCTACATTGTTCCCCAAAACTACGCAGACATGCCCAGAGGTCCTTTGTTTCCTTGCTCTGCACTACCTGTAGAAATTGAGCAATCATGCCCAGTTGATCCCTTTGTTTCCTTGCTTTGCACTGCCTTCAAGAATTGTGTAGTCATGCTCAATTGTCCCTCTATTACCTTTATCTGCACTATCTTAAGAAATTTCGCAGTCATGTATTGCAGTCCCCCAGCTGCATGTCCTGCACTGTTCTCTAAAACTGTGTAGTCATGCTCAGCAGGTCCCCTTGTAGCCCTATCACACCTTGCTCTGGAAAACTACGCAGAACTACCTAGCAGTCCCCTTGTAGCCTTGTCTTTGTCTCCCTTCAAAAACTACACAGAAGTGCCCCCCTCATGGTCCCACCTTATAGTTTCCACTGGTGTCCATCACTGCACAATTCTGCCTCCCAGTGGCCATTGCGTAGTTTTTCCCGACATTGCATGTTGTGCTCTTGAAATGCCTCATTCTAGCCTGAGCTATGCTCTCTATTGTCTCAGTGATTTGTCCTCCCTCCCTGTCACCCAAAACACGAGAAAATGCATCATGTTAGGCTAGGAGTTTTTGGATTTGATGTCGTCCCATCATGAGTGAATTGTAGGAACATGTATAGTGATAGATCATGGCAAGATGATGAACAGGATGAAGAAGGAGCACACATGCTAGAAGACTTGCTTACAGTTGGACAGACGTACCAATCATATCAAGCAACAAGCAAAAGGAACACATGCATTGAACCATCATGCAAGACCAAGACCATCAAAGACCCTGCAACACTATGCCATGCGAAGGAGAATACAAAGCACACCAAGAGTGCATCCATCACATAGCAACACAATAGCTTGACATGGACACCACAATCAACCAGTACATGTCAACAGTGTCATGTCGAGTTATGTCATGAGTTGTCTCAACCACATCACCACTATGTGCCATATCCATTGTAACCAAATATAATGTAAAGTGAAAGTCATGGATGCACACAAGAAGTTAAAGGGTCGTTTTAGTTGAAAATTCATGGAAGTCGTCCCTTGCTTCCTTACTCTGCACTGCCTGTAGAAATTACGTAGTCATGCCCATCTAATCCCTCTAATGCCTTCAAGAATTGCGCAATCATGCTTAGCTATCCCTCTATTGCCTTGCTCTACACTATCTTCAGAAATTGCGCAGTCATGTCTTGCAATCCCCCCACTTCATGTCCTACATTGTTCCCCAAAACTACGCAGACATGCCTAGAGGTCCCTTGTTGCCTTGCTCTGCACTACCTGTAGAAATTGCGCAATCATGCCCAATTGATCCCTTTGTTGCCTTGCTTTGCACTACCTTCAAGAATTGTGTAGTCATGCTCAATTGTCCCTCTATTACCTTTATCTGCACTATCTTAAGAAATTTCGCAGTCATGTATTGCAGTCCCCCAGCTACATGTCCTGCACTGTTCTCTAAAACTGTGTAGTCATGCTCAGCAGGGCCCCTTGCAGCCCTATCATGCCTTGCTCTGGAAAACTACGCAGAACTACCTAGAAATCCCCTTGTAGCCTTGTCTTTGTCTCCCTTCAAAAACTACACAGAAGTGGCCCCCTCATGGTCCCACCTTACAGTTTCCACTGGTGTCCATCACTGCACAATTCTACCTCCCAGTGGCCATTGTGTAGTTTTTCCCGAGAATGCATGTTGTGCTCTTGAAATGCCTCATTCTAGCCTGAGCTATGCTCTCTATTGTCTCAGTGATTTGTCCTCCCTCCCTGTCACCCAAAACACGAGAAATGCATCATGTTAGGCTAGGAGTTTTTGCATTTGATGTCGTCCCATCATGAGTGAATTGTAGGAACATGTATAGTGATAGATCATGGCAAGATGATGAACAGGATGAAGAAGGAGCACACATGCTAGAAGACTTGCTTACAGTTGGACATACGTACCAATCATATCAAGCAACAAGCAAAAGGAACACATGCATTGAACCATCATGCAAGACCAAGACCATCAAAGACCCTGCAGCACTATGCCATGCGAAGGAGAATACAAAGCACACCAAGAGTGCATCCATCACATAGCAACACAATAGCTTGACATGGACACCACAATCAACCAGTACATGTCAACAGTGTCATGTCGAGTTATGTCATGAGTTGTCTCAACCACATCACCACTATGTGCCATATCCATTGTAACCAAATATAATGTAAAGTGAAAGTCATGGATGCACACAAGAAGTTAAAGGGTCGTTTTAGTTGAAAAGTCATGGAAGTCGAACAGTCGCGAGGGTAGTCCAAGAGTCACAAGGCTCAAGCATCACCCTTGGATATACATACGCCTCCCATTGTATGAGAAAACAACTTTTCACCTTGGCTCCTCCCACATATCCTTGAGAGTTTGTAGTATGTTCTTTGAGGAGCAAGGAGTGGCTCCAATGTCCCATTACTAGGACTAGTGATGTATGGTGTACAAATGTGTCTTGGGACTTTTTCTTAATTCAGAACCCTATTAAGGCCATCACGTTTTCACACATGTTTTGTAGATGTTTGTAAGACTACTCTTTAAACATTTGTAATGCATGTTTATTTAACATGTACTAAGATAGTTGAACTACTTTGGTTATTTAGTACTTACATTGTTGAAGATGTGTTGTGTTGTTTATCACTACTGTCTCATCCGAGTGGACTACTCTATTAGACATTAGACAAACCATTCTTCTTTACTAGTTACAATGATCATCACCTCTGTGTGGATTACTGTGTTGAACGGTGTATGTGTTTTCCCTTGCACTTTGGTTTTAACGACTATCACATCCGTTGTGGACTACTTCGTTGGATGTTAGTCAAACCCTTATTGGTTCACGTGTGTTTCTCCTTGGGTGGTACTACTACCTCTCACCTAGAGGCTCACTTTTACTCTCTCCTTTTACAATAAGAGAATTCAGACACAAGTTACATTACGCACTCACCAAGCATACTCACCTCACTTTTTGAAGATACAAGCATAACACTCTCATGCATTGAACAACAAGAGCTAAGGAAAATCTCTAAGATAATGGAAACCGGGTCATGGTACCGGATGAGACTCCTACACCAAATGGTGTGAGGTCTAGTTGAGACTTCATACCGGGAAGATCCCCTTTGTTGACAGGTCCAACACCATCAACAAAAGACTTAATTTTTTCTTGCGAGTCTACAAGTCTAGTTTTGATCCAAAATAATGAAGATCAAAATTATAATTACAATATTTTATCATATATAACGATTGTGTATATACAAACCATAGATTTTGATTAACAAAAATTCACAATTATATTAATACATATAACAAAAAAAAATTGTAAATTTTTATTTTATTTTAAATCATACATATATATATAATGATTGTGAATGTTAATATGTATTCTTCCATTTATGTATTGGAAGAGAATGATTGCGAATGTTAATATGTATTCTTCCATTTATGTATTGACTCTTCCAGATAAAAAATAAACCATCATGTTGTTGCTAAAAATAAAAAAACCAAATGGGCCCCTCCCCTTGTTCTCATTTTCTTTACTTTCAAATCCATCCACTTTTATGTGATGGATGAAAATTGGTTTCATATGCTACCTTCCTTTTGACAAGTTTAGCTTTGTTTAAAAATATATTTGGAAAGTATCAACTGCCCACCAATCCCATTTTATAAGAACCCTGTGCCTCTTCAATTTTTTTCACGGTGGGAACCCTCTCATCTCATGATAATGGCAGACATGTGGGGACATTCACTATAAACTAAACATAATGTAACCACCATGTAATACTTCAAATGGCAAAACACATTTGTGAGATCCTCATTCATAAATCAAACCACCAAAATATATATTATATTAAATAATTTAAATATAAAAAAATTACATTAAACATCACTTCATTTTTCTAAAATAATATATACCTCAAATGGTAAAACACATTGGTTAGATCCATTCTTTATGAAATACATTCTTGTATCACTCATAAATCAAACCACCAAAATATATATTATATTAAATAATTTAAATGTCAAAACTTTACATTAAACATCACTTCATTTTTCTAAAATAATATATACCTTATCTACTCTTTTATAACATAGTTACCTTATCTACACTTTTATAATATGCTATCAAAGTGGAAGTAATAAAGGGATCCCATGTACCTCACGTGGTGGTGATATTGCTGGATAGCAGGTGACCGAATGCCCCCCTTTTCCTAGAACCTTTGGTGAGAATCTAACGAGAATATCTACATTGTGTTGCTCGATGGGATGGGTTTTAAATATTTTTATTTAAGGAATGATGAACTATATAAGTTTAAATGAAAATAATTATAAATTGAAATTTATTTATAATAAATTAGTGGAAAATATTATATATATATATATACTACTATAATATATATAATATATATATATAATAATAAAGATATAATAATATTTTTTTATTAAGGGAAATGAAAATAAAAATTTATCATTATTATTAATAAATTATATAATCTTAAACATCATGTATTTTAGTGATTTTAATACATATTATTTATATTTATTTTATTTTGTTAATTTTATGACAATAATTGTAGTTATGGTTTATTAAAATTAAAATTGGTTTATCTAATAAGAAGGGTTTATATTTATTTAACTTTGTTGTTATTAAGATTAAATAACTTAAAAATATCATCAAAATTATTTTGATTTTCATGTGTAAGCATATTATAGATACTTTTAATAATGTAAATGTTTTAAGAATGAGATCTTATATTTCTATAGGTTGTGCATTACAAGAAAAAATAATGTTTTCCTTTTACTTTTTTAGCATTACAAAATTTACAATTGCCTTCCTCTGAGAGTGTTTTGAACTTTAGACCTTGAAAATTTCTCAGCTTTATTATGAAAATTTTGAGAATTTGTATTTATTTTAATAATATTATTTTTCTTCATAAAGCTAGTAAAAGTAGAGATATAAGTTTGATTTTATGACTTAAATTCAATGGTCTCTCGATCTCATTGCAACATCATAATTTTTCTTTAAAAATAGTTGTATTGGATTGATATTATAAAGAACATTCTCTTCCACCATTCTTGAAAATGAAATTAAGAAGTAGAAACCCTAATTTATCCTTCCTTAAGCCTTGAGTGTCTTTCACTAATAATATCCATTAACATGAGAGAGGGCCCCTTTCTTTATATTAAATAACCTATAGTTGTAAATAAGTAACTTGTCACAATCCTACACTCCATTGACATGACATCCACACCTAAAATAACAATAATGTAGGGGATATTACTTTTAATTAGAATAAAGTTTATTATAAAAATGATTTTTGATTTATTGAATCTTCTTTCATATCTCTCTAAAGATACTACACCTTCAAACTTCAAAACTATACAAATTATTACACAAACTTAATTTTTCACATACAAAATTTGACTTTTTTATAAATATTTCAAAACAAAATAAGCTTCCCAACTCTCACTATGTTAACTCTCTTATCAAACCTTAGATATGGGGGGTGGTGCAACGTACCATCACCCCAAGTAATGGAGGAGAGTGATGTGGTTGCTCCCCCCCACCCCCCATGGGATAGCTACATGGTAAGACAATTATTTGAGCTCCAATGTGAATTTAATCAAGGCATAAATGCATAATCATGTTACAATGGACAATCGATATAGGTTTTATTGTAGTTGGTTTATCGACGTATGGTAACTTAAAGATGACCACATGTACCATGAAGCTAATACATGCGTTACTAATGTCCCCGTGCCTATGATTTTCTATTCTTATAGAATATTTTCTTTCAATTGGGGAAAAATTTCTTTTGGTTCCTTTATGTGATTTTGGATCTACATTTTATTTGACCAATTTTCTGTATGAGAAGGACTAAGCCCTCATAGCCTAGTTCCTCCATCCCTCTAGTCAGACAAATTTCGTAGTGGCATGTTGGTATATATGATGCCTATCAAAATCTCTCTAGTTTCTTGTTCTCTCTTTGGGTGAATCTCCCCCCAATGCTTTGTTCTCACCTCATTGCCATCGATGTAGGATCATCTTTGTTCTCAATGGTGGGAATCTACTTTAGATGCCTTCCAGACTATTCTGCGTCAAGCTTCTTGGAGCTTCTACTTTCTCAAGTACTTCTTTTGGTATCTATATCAAGTAGTCTAATTTTTCTTGGCATTAACTTGTGTCGTCAATAGTATCAGGCAATATCTTCTCTCTATCCTCTTGGGTCATTTTCTTTAGCATTTATTCTCAATTTCAATGGTTCTACATTTGGCCTTGGGGGAGGATTTTTTAGCCTCTAGCACTAGTCTTCCTTTGCATGTTCTATTCCAAAGTTTCATTGGTCTTCCTTCTCGTCCCTGGTTGGAGTGTTCTAAAGCACTCTTCTCTCCTCTGGTTGGATTATGTTCTTGTTTTCCAATTCCCTCCCCCCCTCCCCTAGAAAATCCAACAAGAAATTCATGTTGTCAAGGAGGAAATCATTCATGATAGAGGACACCGCTCTTATTTTGAAATCCCTGCAACCTTTGCTAATTGGGTCCCAAACACAAACAACACTAGAGGAAGACATAACCATTATCTTCACACTATTGATTTTTACTAGCACTTCAAATCTATGCTTGGAAAAGTATTGCTTAACAGGAATGATACTCAAGATAATATCCTCCTCATGATGGAGGAACCACATTGGCTCTTTTACGATTTGGATGATTGCATGGTGCACATGGAGGTTATTATTTTGCTAGGAAAGGGACCAACTCCCCCAAATAGCCCAAGGAACCCAGTGCCCATTGATGTCTCCATGTCATCCAAACTTCCTCCATGAGTCAAGTTATGATTTTAGCTACTGCTTCTATATGTTATGATGCTAGTTTTGTTTATTTCAATATTTGTTTATGCTAGTTACTTCCACTCTGTATATGGTTGACAAGCCATGGTTTTGTAGGTCCATATACTATACTGTAGAATATGTTGATCAAAATTTGATTATGTGAACTAAAGATCTATAGTTTTAACTATAGTCTACTTTACTATA